>QVNW01001734.1:0-53235 GCA_014825475.1 Pseudomyrmex flavicornis
CATTTTTAATGTCTCACTAAGATCTTTACTAAAATAAACATTTCTTTCTCGCAAACGAAGAGAAGTTCAGACTTTTTTTCAAGTGCATACTGACATTTTTGCGCGTAATGTTTATAACGATAACAGCATTACCATTGTCGCTATCTATCTGCGTTGTTATTTATACATCGTTCAGATACTTATCAATCGCCTCACATAAATATCGATTATAATTTTATTTTGCGTTCATCTTTATCTCTACACTGAGTAAGAAACAATGCTATCATGTCGTGCGTTTAATTTACAGTCAAATCATCAATTGAAGTACTTTCTTGTTTAATTTAAAAACAAGTTTTCTCAGCAGCATAAGAAATAGATAAAATTTAATAAAGAAAAAAATACGCACTACATGCGTTAAATGAAACTACTACAAGTGTAGTTTGGAGCATCTGTGATGAATGTTGTTTTTTTTTTTAAAGACGTTTTCCTTGTTAAAGATTTGCACATACAGCTAGTATCGCATTTCTATCATGGTCACTACTTTGTAGCGCATTAATTTGTTTTACAAATCGATAATGTTTTTTTTTGGCTAACAACAAGATTTTATTTTACAGTTTGCCGCACGATGAGGTCAAAAGAATAACTAACAGAGCGTACCGAGTGGGGATGGTGATAGTTGGCACGATAATGACGATACTACTTCTGTTCATGATAATCGTATCTGTTTTGTCTTATCATCAGAACAGAGCGATACATACGCAGCAAAATAGAAATTTGGTATTACTTGATCCGGAGGAGCCGCAGCCACCGTCGTGGAGCAAGTTGAGAACTTTCAAACGTGGCGCCGTTTGCGCAGATGGTGTGCCATGCGCCGTTATTGGCAAGTACGTAGTGATCGCGCAAAATCTCGAATGATTTCACTCGAGAAAAGCGATTGTAAATCGAAATAAATAAATCGGATTGGGAAAAGGTCATTTGGCTCATTGAAATCAATAGTTTTTTAAAAGATTCGAATGTTTTAGGTCAATTTTAGAACGGAACGGATCAGCGGTGGACGCCGCATTGGCGGCGTTAATTTGCAACGGTCTTGTCAACATGCAGAGTTTGGGATTAGGCGGTGGATTTATGATGACAATCTATGAAAGATCCACGCGCCGGGCACTCGTCCTGAACGCGAGAGATCGAGCACCGTTTGCAGCGAACGCCACCATGTTCCACGGAAAACCCGCGAATGTGTCTTCGCTTGGTAAATTCCGATCAAACTCGATTAAATAATGATATTTAATCAACAAGTAACATAAACTCACCAATTCGCGAGGGATGATACCAATCTGCGCTATTTTTCCGCGAGATCAACTCCATTCCTGACCGTCCACTTTTTCACACGTAAGAATCAACAGATTAATTGCACTCACACCCGATAATTAATCAGAATCACAACTTTTCACGGCACTCCGACATCGTTGAAGGCTTGCACGACACGAAAATTATACACGCACGAAAGACACTGTGTACGGCTACGCGCATCATACGACAATCACGACCTACGACAATCTGAACACTCTTGCGACAACTTCGCGCGCTTGTGCGTGTAAACTCACGCGCCGTTCCAAACCGACTCCGGTGAGACGAAAGTTGAACCGATACGCACGTGTTAGGCTAGTAATCGCGATCACAAATGCGAATTAAGGTTCACGACAATCGCCCGATATCGTACTCAAACACTCCCGGAACTTGGTTGCATTCGCTTCGGAAAACAAAATTGCGCGAAAGACCGAAAGCGAACAGCCGTCTGATCACGAGACGCGCGACTGCGAAGAGAGGGAGGGCGGAGGGAGACAACTACGTGAGTCAAGCGAACGATGTAAACGCGCCTACTTCAAAACAAATAAAAGTTCGAAATAAACGTTTAAAGTAACGTTTGAGTTTTCTAAGCAGAGAAAATTGGTAACATTATTATTATCTTTATAATATATAGAATAAATTTCTACATATTTTTCATATTTATATGTTCTTTATATATTAGAGTTAAACACTAAAATATACTTACAAATATACTTAACACGTTGACTGCCACAGCGTCCTGGGCAAGTAAACAACCTACGAGATATCTCGTAGGTTGGCAGTCAACATGTTAATAACAATATACTTCGTATCGATATTTAAAAATAAATTTTTTACCTGATAGGCGCATTGTCGGTCGCCGTTCCCGGCGAACTGGCCGGTTATTGGGAAGCACATCAAAAATTCGGTGAGTTACCTTGGGCGGAGTTGTTCAAACCAAGTATCAAGCTCTGCGAAAAGGGCTACGAGCTGACATTAGTACAATACGATGGCCTTACGTACAATAAGAAAAGCATTTATAACGACCCAACTCTAAGGTAAATACGTGTAGTTAAAGTAAAGTAGTTAAACATACGTAACATAATCATAACTTATAAAATATTTATCTAAAAAACAGATGTAGTACATTGCTGTGTACATAAAAAATACTTGTAACTTCACTTTTTTTTAGGGAATTATTTGTGGATTCTGCGACCAACGAATTCCGAAAACCAGGATCCATAATCAAACCTCGCGTGCTTTGCGAGACCTTGCGAATTATCGCCGAGAAGAACGCGACGGAATTTTACAACGGCACGATTGGACAGCTTCTCGTGGACGATCTGAAGGAGCTGGGAGGCATTATAACGATGAAAGATCTCAACGAATACAAGTATACAATTGGAAGATTGTACTTACCAGAGCGCTATAAATGAGATCGTTCTTTTGTTTTTTTTTCTATTCTTCCATTTCTCTTTTTTATTCAGAGTTTCGTGGAACGAACCGATTCAGACAAACCTCTCGGATGGTACACAACTGTTCACCAGTGGTCTACCCGGCAGCGGTGCTGTTCTTACGTTTATCCTCAACGTTTTTGACGAATACGGCTTCACGCCGGACAGTGTGGCCGATTTTAACGCGACGATTCTTACGTATCACAGAATGATAGAGACGTTCAAACACGCGTACGCATTTAGGGAAAATCTGGGCGACGCAGATTTCGTTAATATGACTGAAGTAAATAACAATACGTAGACATATTATGTGTATTTTAAACAAATTGAAAAAAAAAACTAACTTTCTGTTGCTTTCGAGTCTTATCAATCTGCTCGATCTAATAACGACATTGTATCTTGATTGTTTTAAAGATACTTAAAAATCTGACTTCGAAAAGCTTCGCACGCGAAATACAAAAGAAGATAAGCGATGAACACACGTGGAAAGACGCACGGCACTACGGCTCTTCCATCTACGCCGGTGCCGAGGATCACGGTACTGCTCACATATCGATATTGGCTCCGAATGGCGACGCCGTGTCGGTGACCAGCACCATTAATTTTTAGTAAGCAAGTTTTCAGAGAATTGTTTTTATCGTACGCAAAGAATCTTACTAAAAATTATTAGCTGGTGTATCGCTCGACTACTTTTTGCTTATCTCGCAGCTACGGGAGCGGAATAGTCAGCAAAAGAACCGGCATTTTGCTGAACAACGCTATGGACGATTTCAGTATTCCGTCGAAAATCAATTACTTTGGTATAAGACCCAGTCTCAGCAATTACATTGCACCTAGGAAGCAACCGCTGTCTTCGATGGTGCCGTCCGTTTTCGTTGATCGTCACGGCGACGTCAAGATGGTTGTGGGCGCCGCTGGCGGCACAAAAATTACAACGGCAGTGTCTCAAGTTCGTAAGAGTTACATTGAAACAGTTGAAAAAAAATTTCATTGACGTTGTTTTGTCAACGAAACTTATTTATTTTCAGGCGACTGCGAAGATCCTCTGGATGGGCCAAACTGTCAAAGAGGCGGTAGACGCGCCGAGGATACATCATCAGCTGTTCCCGCCGAAAGTGGCTTACGAGTATGGCGTTCCCATACAGGTGATCGACGGCCTGAAACGTCTGGGACACGCCACCCAACGTTACCGAGACCGCGGTAGCATACTTTGCGTGATACTTTACGACAATTCCACGATCTTCGCGAACGCTGATTATCGCAAAGGCGGCGATGTCTCCGGAATCGATTGAATTGACAATTTGAAGTTAAAACTAGTCATCATTCTCTTTAAAGACTGAAACTTTTTCTAAACAAATACTAAACATAATTTCCATACAATGTAAATTATGTCTTTTCGCGATTATATTACAATATTATATCAGTGTGAGCAAATTTGTTATTGCGTTCAGTTAAATCGCAGTATTTATAGTTTCATGTGGTGATTACGGATCATCAATCGCATTTTTTCTTTCATATCCTCTCGAATTTATCTTTCCTCTGAATTTTTATGTAAGAGACATGTAAATAAACGAAACATTTATACAAGTTTACACAAATAACGTTTATAGAATAACGTCAACGAGTTTTACTCAGTGATATTTACTCGGATGCTACGTTGATCCGCACGATCAGTATTCTTAGCATGTAGCGTGTCCCGCATACGTGACGCTTATTGAACACTTCAACCTCGTAGCGCTTTTTACAATAAATGTAGAATTTCGAGGTCGTTATAAATGCTGCGATTAATTTACTTCCTACTTTAAATTGCATTACATTGCATCAAATGTCTTTGTTTGATTCTTACAACGCACGATTTTGAACTTACAGTTTACAGTTGGCTCAAAATGTTTCAAATTACTTCTTCGATAATTTTATCATATAATAAAACAATTGTTATTTATTATTATAGAATAAATTTATGTAATGTACTTTTATATAATAAATAATTATTTAAACGTTAAGTTTTTTTAAATGTAATGTACGATTATTAGCGTTGTGAGAAAGCTCTCATTTCTCTCTGCGTCCCATCATCGCACAGTTCTCTCTCTTCAACGTTTCTTGCGCGACGTTTTGAAGCGTCGTCGCGAGCAAATATAAAGCGTTGCATTAACTATTTTCTTACTTCCGCTGCATTTGCTCGGCGAACAAACCTGTTTTCGAAGCGGTCCATATCGATTCTCCTCTCGACTAGGTCTTCAGTTTGAGAATAGATCGGAGTCAATTGGATGTGAACGTTCTATCAGGATAAGATCGATTAACGGTATACATTTTGCATCCGCGTCTGGATGTCCTTTCGAATCATCTTTTGAAATTGTTCGATCGTATTTTCTGTAAGAGAAGAAAGAGAGAAAAAATATCGCAACTGGACTTTGTTTCGCACTTAGTTCGCGCAAAGATAATATTTCTCAGGCTATAATTAAAGTTGTCTCCTGCAAATCGTATTTCGAGTCTTTTATCAATCAATATAGAACTTAGATTTAAAAATCAAACTGCTCCGTAATTGCGTTCGATTATCTCGAATACAAATAATGTAAATTTCAGACGCTTTTGTCTGTGAATAACAACCAAAGCATAACAATGAGTCATTACGTAAGACCTTGTGCGATAAAAAATTTTTACACTTGTTTATAAAAATATTGTTTTGCGTTATCATCAGTATCGGTACGGTATCAGCTTGAACAAACATCATTTACGTGCATTACGTGTTCGTTATTATTTTGTAAGAGAACAAACATATTACTTTTGCGAATTATTGTACAGACTTCATATTATATATTTGTTTTATAAATAACAATATTGTAGTACGATATCAAAAAAATATTTACTTCTGTTTTTTTGTTCGTTACATCTCGTGACTCAATGTTCTATTATTAACTCAGCGATAAAACCTGGCATTTATTTTGTCAAAATAGAAATCGCATGACAAAAGAAGAGCAAAAAGTTACCGGATTTGCCATTGCCATCACACGATTCGCCAAGAACATGCGGGACTCTTTTTTTTAATTTAAAAATTTTGTCGATGTTCACAGACGTTGTTTACGCTCCGATAGTTTCGCGCGTCGATCAGCATATCCCACGACGTAAAAATAAGCAACTCGCTGATAGCAAACTTTCCCCTCGCGGCACCTCAACGCGCGCTAATATCTATATTTCGCTCCTGCGCACAACATTGATATGAATGCGACAACAAAGTATTTCATCAACAGTGTTTGTACACTCGAATCAGAATATATATTGTATATAGCGACATTAAATTTCAAATAAATTGAAATATTTTATTCACTGGCAACACATCTTTTATTAGCCCTTTGCCTTTACATAAATAAATAAATATATACATATATTTGTTTCGTTACCTTCATCATCATTCTTTGCTTCTGTTGAGACGTTCTACGTCGCTTTACAAGTGTTTTTCACAAGGTGAATTGTAAATCGTTATACACGCTTCTTTATGGATCGACATTGACATCTGTTGCCATCAACAATGCAAATGTTGAATCTGAAAATGCACGCAGTCACTTTAACGTTGTTTCTCTTTTTGTTCGCTTGTAAATTTATTTCAATTCAATAAATCAATAATCATGATATATTGCAATTCCATTTTATTCAGTAATTTCTTTTTAATTTTGACCCCAAATGCGAGTTTTAATAAACATTTTGTAAGTCCGGAGCTCAGATCGAATTATTTCACTATGATACTATTATTACCGGCGCTAGAGCTATGTACATACATCCTATAGAAAGAAAATGCACCTAAACATAGTGCGCAAAACTTACGTACGCAAAAAGTCTGGAATTTTCTGGGTCGCGTACATTCACTCGACGTATAGATTAGCCACGTGAGTGATGGCCATTGGATGCGACCTGCGTATGAAGATATTCTTGGTATATCGAACCGTTCACCGTGCGTACAAAATTATGCGTAGGAAAAACCGTCAGTTTCAAATCAGTATATCCATTTTTCTCAGTGTCTAATTACGCCTCGAAAATAACGATGTTGCGCTTCGAATTGGACACTAATTAAGTAAACAGCTGCAGTTTTTTTTCCTTTTACAAAAAACAGCTGAGTACATACATTTACAAGTGTTGATGTCTCATCAAAAAGATATTCTCTCCTGTTGCTACGCACATTTCGTTTAATTAAACTCAATTTTGGTCTCTCGCGCATACTAACGAAATGAGAAAAGAAGTTACAAACTTGTAATATTATGCAACAAATTAGTCAACATAAGACGAGTATCAATCTACAAGTTGCACAACTTTGCGAAGAAGAAATCGGTGCCGATACGTTATCGCCGCAAGTGGCATTGATAACTCGGTATGCAGATATGTCGCTGCGTCTATTGCGCAGTTATGCAAAGTTACGCAACGGGTCAGATTTCACATTAAATTAGACGTCTAAATTCAATCGGAGTCAAAACTTCTACGAGAAACGTGTTGGTAAACACGTATTCTTGTAAACACGCAGCCTCGACGAGGGGAAGACCGGCCTTGCAGCCGGCACTGGGCGCACAAGAGCGGCGGGTGCGCGGGACGGCCGTCGACGAGACCCCGGAGGGAGACATATATAAAATTCGAAGCGGCCAAACGCGGCTTCAGTGTTCAGTATCGAACCAAACGTTGGTGAGAGTTGTTCTCGAACGAGCATTTCCTGCGCACTTTGTTGTTTCGCCTAGCGACTAGTATCTTCTTTTGCGAGCGAGAAACCGATTTCCGGTGAGCGATGTCTGAGGCACACTTTGACGAGTACGAGCACTTCAATTACGACTACGACAAGCACATCTTCACCGCGCACGGCGGTAAGCAGAGAAGCAAGCGGGAAGCGGTCGCCCATACCAATCACTTCGATCCGAGCGGCCATTCTAGAAAGATTCTCACCAAGCTGATGAACACCGAGCACAACAAACGGCAACCCAGCAAGAGCAAGGCGTAATCCGTTGAGGTGAGATTGAGATACGTGCACGTCTTACTGCGCGATAAATATCCTCAGGCCGTTTTTTCTCTTGGGAACGTTTTTATTTTTCAGCGAAATGACGTCATTCCGCGATACCTTCGAATCGTTCTGCGAGCAAGAGCATCTTTAACTTATTCCCGAATATTTTTGTATAAATAATGAGAATTCAAAATTTCGCTCAAATACGTTTAGTCTTTGTCTTCCATTCTTGGACAATTTCTGATTCATTTTACAAACCGGATTTCGTCACCTGCTGCCCACCTTGCTTTTCATTGCAAATTATCGGCCGGGAAAAAAAGGCACACGTACACACTTGTCGAGTATTGCGTCTCACTTTTCGTTATCGGCACTGCCGATGATTCACACAATCGTTGCCGCTCACACAATCGTATATTTATTTGTATTTTTGCATATTTTTTTCTCTGCAACATTCGAGTTACGTAATGCAATATATTTATGCCGCTCGCAACATGTAGTATGATTATTTCGGGAAACTTTGAGCGAACGCGTACCTTTCGTTTTCCTCGCACTTGCTTTGTTCCTATTGTTCCAATTCCAATGTTTCGTTTTCAGATTTCACGCTCCTATCTTCGCGGCGGGCGCTGTCAAGTTGGATCTCATCTCACAAGACTTACCTTCCGCTTCTAGGACGACCTGAATGGAAAAAAAAAAAAAAAACATATATGTAGTCGTAGGTTCTCATTTAAACGCGGTACGAAAATTTTATAATCGTGCCTAATCATTATTTTCATTTACGATAAAATATGCACGAATCACGTTATTCATATAAGAGTACAAAGTGACGTACATTATACTTCGACCATTGCTTACTTCGTGTAAATCTGGAGTTTGCATGACATTTTTTTGTTTATTAAGAATGATACGATTACTTTGATTCTTGCGTGAATTATTCTCTAGTTAAATACTTGACTTAAGCTATGATTTATTAAGGTTTTTTTTCTACTTGGCGTACGATTATTATAGAACTTGTAATCCATACGTAAATCGTTAACTATATGCGGAGCTTCTCTTCGCGCGTGTTTTTGTGCACATACGTTGTATACGAGCGATTGTCACTGGAATAAAGAATAATCTAACATACTTACTACGCTACAATTCTGCGTGTAGAAACTTGATGTCTTTTCGGGCCTAATAACGATTTGTTTGCGGAGACGGGTTGGTGGCTTTTCTCCGTCTAACAATCTGAAGGTCTAGGTGCGATTTTTGATTTTCTTCCTTTAGCGAATAAACTTCTTGTGCAAGGCAGTAGTGTAGCAGCTGGTTTTGGTACTTTATTTCCTGGTATCTATTACATCTCGCATCAAGTATCTTATAATCTGCCACTTGGAGAGAGTTTGAAAAAGAGTTCAACGATTGAGTAAACGTTAAGAGCAAACCTTAGCTGTTGTTTATTCGCATAAAGAATGACAATTGTCTCGATACGAGGTAATGTGAAAAACACGTGTGAAAAGAAGATTGTTGATCCGATTCAAATCAGCTTGAGATTACTATTCAATCAGAACACATACGTCTCTTACCTATTGTGATTAAATAATAACGTCATGATGCATCAACAGAATTGCAAAATAACACTTCTCAAACTTTAAATATGGAAAAGGATAGCAAATACAATATTATTATATAAACATCTCCGAATAATTTATACGATTATGTTGAAAACACAGAACTGTGAAATAAAGATTTCTAGTTAACGAAAGAAAAATATGCTTTTGTTTATTATCTGTATTTCACAATTGTAGATAAATATACTGAAAAGTGTTTAAGCTCAAGTAACGTCTCAATCGAAAAATCCCTTCAAACTTTTTGCAGATGTTTTTGTCTATATAAAGTAAAATGATTTAAGAAAATTATTTTTGACATCGTCAAAGCGTCTTATTTGACACAATGATTGTTCGATCATTCCACAGAAAAAAAATGCAACAACAATGCAGATGAATGATCGCGAAAATTTTAATTATTTTTAGTTAAAAAAAAATAAATAAAATTCACAAATATCTGTCATCAACAGTAAATCAATGAAATGCCACAAAAATTATTACTTTCATGTAACGGATTATTAATTTTCATTCATTTCATGTCTGTTATGGTTTATCATTTATACAAACAAGTTTTTATTATTATATTACGCGTTTTTAATTTTTTATTAAAGCATACACAAATTAAAATAATAGAAAATACATAACATCGAGAGATAGAGCATTATATTACAATATTTGACATTATTTTACTCATATGTACGTATTTTACGTATAATGATATCGATTAAAACACTTTTGCATGCAAACTATAAAGTTAGGGCAACATACTGGGAGAGTAAAATAGGTAATATTCTTAAAATTATGTTAAAACTATGTTAAAAATATACAAAATTAAATCTATATTGGCAATTTTATCTTAAATCAAGCAACGACAATTGTTTGTGCTTTTCGAATTTTCTTATATTTGTACATAATAAAGTATTTCAATATTTTATTATCAATATAAGAGAATTCGGAAAGAACTAGTCGTATTTAAAGGAGCAAATGCAAGTCGCAGATCTCATCGAATTGACTAATCGTGTTGATTAAATCAATAAATCGATTGTCAATTCTACGAAATTTGCGACTTACGTTCGCGACTAATGTAGAACGACTGTAATATGGAATATTATTTTCAATATTATAATATTGTAATATAAATAATATTTTGTTTAAAATATTTTGATTGCTTTCTTCCTTTTCCGCGTGTAACGTGAACGAAATTTGCAATATCACAAATCAATATCATTAAAATTACATTTAATCGAGATGTACTGTGTAGTTAGTGAGTAAAACGAATTTGTTATGTTAAAAGACTTGTAAGTAAAAAAGAATTTAAACTTACATTGCAACAATTGTTATTTAATAAACTTATAATAAATATTGTTATAATATCAAATACGTTAATATAATCTAGTCTTTGTATTTCGCTAATGTAAACAAAAAAAAGTAATGGTTAAAAATACAAGTGATTTCTCAAAACATTGACGCTATCAATAATAGATATACCATTTACCTGAAGGAATCACTGGGAAAAATTCTCTCACTGGAAGATCTCAAAGTAATTTATATTTATCAAAATCCACTTCCTGCCTTAAAATACCGGTCAGGATAAATTCAGTGGATTGTACAGTTACAGTTTTCGGTGCTTTTGCGATAAATTTTCTCGCGTTCGGCAAGTCCTCTTCGCGCGAAATCACCACCGCTTTTTCAGACCACTTGGTCGGCGGACGCAACAGAACTTTTCCTCCGCAGGACGCTACCATATCTGAAAACAGAAACACATCTTTCATCAGACAAGAATTTTATACGAAGACACAAAGAAAAGTACTTTAACTTGCTTTTCAATTCCTCTATGGGAGGTGGCGCGACATTCGGCGTTACTACGACAGTGTAGCCGTCGAGTAACTTCTTCTCTTTGGCTTTATCGAGACTCTTTCTCAATCTGAAGCTGAACTTGGCTTCGGCGGCGGGATCTTTCAATATGTAATTCTCCCAATCTAAAAATCGCGCAGCCGGTTCACTATCTCTCAACCAATCGATCGCCACTATCGGTATACCCATCGCCAGCGCGCACAAGAACTTGTACGTCCTGCGAACTTTGTCGGTGACCAAAACGGTACACTTCGCCGGCTCTTCCACCTTAGTTCCACCTTAAAAAAAAAAAAAAAAAAATATCAAATAGACAATTGCGAATTTCTTGAAATTTATCCGAGTTTGTATTATATACTCACCCAATGTTTTAACGAGCTTGCTGTTATCTTCCGCTATGCCCGTGAATAAAATTCTGTGCTTCGCTGAACTTGGCGAAGAATTACTTAAGACGGACGCACTTCTTCGCATTCTAGACGGCGTTGAAGGGACAGACGAAACTTCCATGCTTGTGTTCAGTCTTGAAGATGTACGTAAGTTAGTCGCCTTGAGCGTATTTTGCTTTACTTCGATTTTTCTCTTAGCGCTCACTGTTTTTGATCTCGAAAGTCTAGAACTCGACGAAGCGTCACTTTCCGAACCGTCCTGGTAGTCTCCGACGATCGAGCTTTCCGAAGACGAATCGAGAACAGAATTTGTGGACTTTTTATTAACGCGAGTAGGCCTCTTGAATGTTTCCTCTTTTATCGGAATTTGTACTGCCGACTGCGAAGAGACCGAATTTCTAGTCATTCTTCCGCGTTTCGCTTTCGGTGCAGAGGTATCGGATTGTACTTTGTCAGAGTCGATATCAGATGACACGCCGCTACTCTCGGAAAGTGAAGTTACTTCGCTGTCCTTATTAAATTGTTTTCTGTTCCTGGTTCTTAAAGCTTTTGAAAATATTTTTGCACTACTTTGTTCTCTAATCAATAAATGCTCGTCTTGCACGTTACTCTGACCTCTATTCATGATTACCTCTACTTCTTGCGATTCGCGCCCTACGAGAGTAGGTCTTATGGGGGTAAGTTCAATTTTAAGGATTTTATCTTGCTGTTTAATCACCGTTTCCTCTTCTTTCGTCTGGACTTGCTTGCTCGTGTTACTTTCTTCATTCTCAGTTACATCATGTATTGCGACATGACTGCCTTTAACCTTACGTCTGCTTTGTTTAACGTTAGCTTTTTTGGAATCGACATTTTCATTTATTTCTGAACTCGAAGGGACGTTTTGACTGTTTCTCGATGAAGCTTTACGCGTCTTATTGGATTTAGAAGAATTTGTATTCTCGATCGCTGAAAGATTTTCAAGTTTGGTGTTAGTTTTAATAACAATACTTGGAAATTTGCTTCTGGTTTTTCGAACATTAGGTTTTCCGGAATCGACGCTTTCGTCTGATTTTGAACTCGAAACAGCCTTTTCGCTATCTTCTAACACTATAGACGCTGCTTTAATAGTTTTAGGAGATTTATTACTTGCGATTACCGAAGTAGGTTTTTGCGAGTTGGTTTTAGTGATAATATTTGGAGATTGCTCGTCGGCGATTGGTTTACTTGTTCGGCGCGTAAGAACCGAATAGTTTTCCGCTTTATCTGCCTTATGTTTTTTCGATTCAGTCTGTTCTAAACCTTCTTCTTTCTCATTCAGAATTCTCTTTCTGTTAGCAGCAACGGACTTTGATTTCACGGATTTATTAGCCGCGCTCTCAACATCTTCCTGCAAAACACACGAATTCTGATCATTACGTTTGCTTGTGCGTCGCGTAGCTCTTGAACTTCTATTCAGAGAGAGACTTCCTGATTCACTTTCTGTCTTTTGTTCCAGATTTTTCGACGCACTGGGCGAAGAACACGTATCTTTTTTCTCGGTCTTTTTGACTCGTACGTTTCGTTTGCGTTTCAGGGTACTTAGCATTCTGTCCGCCATTTGCTTAAATCGCTTGTAACTCGATTCGCTATCTGAAGAACTTGACGGATGATCGTTCAGCAGAACTGGCGATTTATCGTTCGCTCGGTTTTTCTCGTCTTCCTCGGAATCTTCAGCACGTTGTCTCATTTTCCTTGTAACGCTTTTATTCGCATTGCTTTTCTTGATTCTGCTCTTTGCGGCGGCTCGTTTGGTGGCTTGCGAACTGCACACAGTCGACGTCGATGACGCGGAAGGGCTCGGTGGATTTGAGAGTGTCCCCGATATTCTAACGGCCGGTAAACGAGTTAGAATGTCGTCGTCACTCTCATTTAATTCATTCAACGCTCGCACACGTTGCCCATTCTCCGATGGGCAAGATGTACGAACGTTGAAGTCGCTCGGTGAGCACTTATCTGCGTTATCGACTTCGGCTTTGCCAGAATTCTTTTCCAACGCTTTCTTGTTCTCTTCCGACGTGACTGCGCCCCTTTGTCGCGTCAAGCTTAATTTTCGAAGATTTCTTTCGCCATCCTTGCTTTTATTTGTATCATTGTCAGTTAAAGGTTCGACTGTCGCATCGTTCTTATTTTTCTGCGAACCGTGTTTTTCCTCTTGAGATTTCGACTTCTCGGTTTTATCATCGTTTACTTTCGACACTTGCGGGGAAGTTATGCTCTTTACAGGAGCTTCAAACTCTTGTGTATCTCTTATAATATTTCTCTTCCGTTTTGTAGTAATATTAGAAAAATAAATATCTGAGTCTTGCGAGTCGTTATTTACATTGTCAGTCTTTGCCTTGATACTGGGTAAGTTGCGTGAAGATCGGTCGCGTAATTCTCGACTGTTTTTCTGTGACGCGTTTTGTATAGGAGCTTCGTTACCGACTTTGAATTTATCGGCAGACAAGTCGTTATCGCATGACGATTCTAAAATATCTGCCAAAATTTGAGTCGACATCATTTGCGGCTCGTTTATGCTGTCGCTGATCGCATTATCGAACATTTCATTGAGATTTCGTTCGAGAGTGTCGTTTAGATTTACTTCAGCGGACTTATCGGTTTTTTCGCGTTCGCAATTTTTTTGCTCTTCAACCTCGCTGATCTCTTGAGTGAGCGCCATTTCGTACTCTTCATTTTCGCAATCAAGATTTTTTGGTGTACGACGATCATCGATTTGATCAACGTTCGAGTTCATAATTTGCATAGATGTTGCATCGTCTACGTCGTTTTGATTATTTTTCGACGATAGGTCCTTGAGATTCGCAAGTTTGTCGGGAACTTCGGACGATAAAGTTTCCGTATTCTTAATCCTATCGTTTACTTTTTGCGTGAGCAAATCGTACACATCCACAGACTCGACACTTGTGCTCGGATCGTTTTTACTATTTCTCGAGAGTTTTTCAAGTTCCTCCTCCGCGTCCGTTTCGTCTGAGTCATCAGCGGTTTGCTCCGATCGAGGTTTTCCGCGTTTCTTCTTCGAATCATCTATCTCGTTCTTCGAATTGTTGTTGGACAAAGCTTCGGTCTTGATGAGTTGAGTGGGAGCCTCGAAAATGTTATCATCGTCGCTGTGATCTTCGATGTCGGACGCGTTTAACGCACTCTCGACGTTATTATTTTTTTCAGACGACGTTTTCGGTTTCGGTGTGGACGTTTGCGCTTCTACTTGATTCTCGATGCCCTCGTTGAAGAACTCCAACAGTTCTGTCGACTCGAGCAAATCGCCGCTTTGATTTAAACGCGAGGAAATACGATCCTCATCGATTTCTGGCGAAGACAAGTTCAAGGATGCCGGGCTGCAGGATCTCGACGCGGATCTTGTGACTTTATCGCGACTACTCGCGCTATTAACAGCGTCTTCTGTTTTATCTTTATCCTTGTCTTCATCAGCTCGATCACTGCTGGTCTCTTTCGCAGTGCCATCTGATTCAAGTGGAGTCTCTGTGTCGCGGTTCATGTTTTTAGTGCTAGTCCACGCAATTTGAGTTTCCATGTCGGATATATTGGTTGCGTTATTGCCAAAGTTTTGCATCTCCAGGTCAGAAATATCGCACTCGACCTGATGTGAATTTTTATCGCAATTCTTATTCTTACTAATTATATTGTTATCGGTATTAGCAACATAAGCTTGCGTTTCCGCAACTACCTGAGTTTCCACTTCGCTAATGTTGTTTGTGGAATACTTTTGCGTTTCTAAGTCGCAAATATCAGTAGCACGACCTTCAATTATTTTATCTTCAACAGGTGGTCTTACCGATTTCTTGCTAGCATCAACATTTGACTTGGGAAAGTCGTCCGTGGAAAATCTTTGCGTCTCTACATCATGAATAGATATCGATTTCTTGCGCATTTCTTCGAAATTCTGCGTTTCTACATCGAAAATGCTATTATCTCGATTTTCGCTCGTATCAGATTCTGATACGAGCAACGCGAGACTTGATGCATTATCGCTCTCATTATCGCTAAGAGACGAGCCGCAAGATAAATTCTTTTTACCGATATTCGTGGATTGATGTTGGGGTAGCAACGGTTTTCGAAAAACACTGTTTTCCTCGTCTCTTTGAGTCCCAAAAATAATGGATCCGTCGGTGCCGGATGATGTGTTCTGCGTAAATGTCAGAATAAACACATTGATATACGAATTTCGTGCATTTCCTTTGCGTACACAATATAATAATGTAATACTTACAATAGACGAATCTGGTGTGTTAGGAATAATAGTGTTTGGCGCTTTTTTTCGCGATGGTGCGGGTGTTTCGGGTATCATCGTGTCCTCTGCTTGATATGTGTGATAAATCGCACGCACTTTTCCGAACTCAATGACGCTTCCATCTTTGAGCTCATACGATCGTTTTGGTCGTAAAATTAACTGTAAACCAAAAATATTGTTGAAAATCAGATTAAACATTACGCAAAAAAAAAATTATTTATTTATATATTTGTATTAAAAATAAAAACATGTTTAACTTAAGAAGCGAAGAAAGACATCACAAAAAAGATTGATAAGATAATAACAAAACGCGCTGTGAAAAGCTTATTAATTGTTGACGTATTTTTTTCTTATAATTAAAATATGAAATAAAATGTAAAAGTATATAAATAATTATGTAAGCGCATAATATTTCATAATAATACATTATTTTCGTATTAACATCATACGTATCATATTTTCATTAAACATCACTCACATATGCTATAAAAGTTAACTTCTATAATTTATTATCAATAATTTTTAAAATGTCTATTAAAAGATTTTTTAACTCTTTTCTTCTTTTTTTGTGATATATTTATAAAAAAAGATCAACTTTAAATGTTCTCGCATAAGAGATATATACATATTGTGGTTTTTTTCCACATGCTTGATTTATTGATAATAATCCTATTGATTGATCATCTCTTTACATATACAAGCAATATTATAACAAACAACTGTGCTCAAATAATATGCATAACATAAGCACACAAATGTGATACGAAAATAAACGACAAATAAACGACAGGCACACTGTTAAGTATGTGTGTGTAAAGAATAAATATATTCATTACATTATTAAGCTTCGTCTTATTGGACGAATCCAGATCGCAAATCCATGTTGATCCTCCAGCAGCTTCGATCTCCGCGTGTACCTTCGACACAGACTGTAAAGAAATTAACAAAACAAATTTACATATGTTACTTTTTTTTACAATCAACACATTTATCAATTTAAATATATTTAAAAAATAGACTTTGTTTAACAACAATTTGGAGAACGACGAGATAGATAGATGATTCGAAGAAGAGACGTGGAAAACCTCGATCGGAGCAAACCGTTGACGACTCGAACAAAACAGACGCAAAAGAGGAACTCTCGAGAAATAGAAAAAAACGAAAAAAGATTTTAAAATTTGTATAATATGTAATAACATCTATATTGATTTAAAAGTTTATCTACCTTTTTGTAATCTTACCTTCTAAATAAATTTCTACTACATAAGTACATACTAGTACACTTTCTAATGAAAGATAATTATACTTTAAAATGTTTTCAGAAAAGTTTTGATTTATTTATTAAAAAAAAATATCTTATCAATAGATACAAGAGCAGAGCAGAAAATACGTTTTTCTAATTTTAATCATTGGATTCTCATACGCGATTGTTAATATTTAACGCAGACAATTTATACGCATTATCAAAAATTTGATTGCATTATCAATACAAAATAGACATCTTCACGCTTATCTTATTTAAGCACATATATACACGAACACACATGTTATTATACATACATGTATAAACGCATGTACATGTATATACGCGATTGTGTGAGGGAACAGCCAAGTACGAAATATAACAAACAATCGGCGTCGAAGAACAGTCAGTTCGCACTGGTTCGCTTCAAAGAGAACACGTGAATTATGCTGCTGAAGCTGCTTATCGTCTTCATCTGTATAGACTTGGTTGTCCACGCAAATGTGGACGAGACTTCGCCGAGAGTCAAAACTCCCTTGGGAGGAATAAAGGGCTATTACAAAACATCGCAGAATGGCAGAAAATACGAAGCGTACGAAGGAATTCCTTACGCGTTGCCACCTACTGGAAAACTGAGATTCAAGGTAAACATCGTAAAATCGAACAACATTTATTACGAAAAGACTTAAACGAGATGTAAAGATTTCAACTTAATAAAAATGAAAAAACAATGTATATTGTATATACAACGTTTCTATCTTCTTACTGTGTTTTCATTAGCTACGAATTACAAGTAAATAATGAACAGTGATCACGCGCGCTGCCCGTGATCACGCGCGCTCCTCACTTCATATGTTGACATTTTCTTCTTTTTTCATTTACAATTTGATTCTTAAAGATATGATAATTTAATAATGTTTATTCTCTCTTACTTCATTCTCTCGTATTTTCTTATTTCTTGTATTCTCTTATTTTATATTTATTTTTTCTTATTTTCTTATTTTATATTTATTTTTTCTTAGCCTCCTCGTCAAATACCGTCATGGATCGGCGAATTATCGGCCACGAAGTTCGGTTCACCTTGTATGCAATACAATCAGGAATTCGATACGGATAAAGTGATGGGTGCTGAGGATTGCCTGTATTTAAATATTTACGTGCCGATGCGGGAAAAAACGACGAACGAAACTTCTATGCCAGTACTGTTCTGGATTCACGGTGGTGCCTTTCAATTTGGTAGCGGTATGGTCTACGGAGCCAAGTATTTGATGGATCACGACGTCGTGTTTGTCACGATCAATTATCGTCTGGGACCGATGGGTAAGTGGTCGGAATTACGTCTCCAAGTAGAATTATCAAAAATCACAATAGCGCGTTATTCTAAAATAATCTCAATCTTTAAATAATAATCTTTTTAGAAAAAAAAAGACAAAGCTACTTCTCTCACTGTTTATTAAAGATAGTTGTCAAAATATCAGGTTTCCTCAGCACGGAGGATGATGTCGTTCCTGGCAATATGGGTCTCAAGGATCAAACTATGGCTCTTCGCTGGGTATCTGACAACATCGAGTGGTTCGGCGGCGATCCAAAGAAGATCACTCTGGTCGGTTTGAGCGCTGGCGGTGCGAGTGTGCATTATCATTACTTATCGCAATTAAGCGCCGGATTATTCCAAGGTACACAAGCTATCTTGCTAAGAAAACACGATGCAAAAACATGATAATATACAATAAATATGATAATCAGTTAAGAAATTATTTTTTAATTTCAATATTTCAGGAGGCATATCTATCAGCGGCACCTCGTTCAACTGTTGGACGCAGACTGAGAATTCCCTGGAGAAAGCCAAGAAACTGAGCGCTCTGATGGGATGCCCTACAACTAGCACGCGAGAAATGATACGCTGTTTGAGATATCGTCCGGCTCGCGCGCTTGTACAAACTACTACAGAGTTTCAAGTACGTCTTTTTCTTTTTTTATCTCGGAAAGACACTCGGAGCAAGTTTTGGAAGAAAGTTTTGATTTTCTTTATATGATCTCAGACGTTCTTCTACAATCCTTTCACGCCCTTCGGACCGGTGGTTGAGAAACTCGGCGACGCGCCTTTCATTGACAGAACGCCCGCAGAAATACTGAGTAGTGGAGACGTACAGGACGTATCGTGGCTCACGAGTGTGGTGAGCGAAGAAGGCCTCTATCCTGTAGCCGGTAAGATGAACTAAGTTCGAAGAAAGAACGGCCTTAGAAATGTGGATTTTTTCTCATATTAATTATTGCTGTAGAATTTATCACTAAAGAGAAAGCGCTGAAACAACTTAACGACAACTGGAAAGTTCTTGCTCCGGATTTCCTTGACTTCAATTACACAATTCCCAGAGAAAAACACGCCGAGACCGCTAGTCTCATCAAAAAGCATTATTTTGGATTATCGAAACCGATAGATCGGCATAGTACGAAGCAACTGGTGCAAATGGCGAGTGATCGTTTCTTCGTGGTCGACAGCGAGAAGGCTGCGCGTATGCAGGCCAAAGTAAACCAAAATCCGGTCTGGTATTATTATTACTCGTATGAGGCAGCGGAAAGCTTGAGCTTTACTTATACGCATTCTACTGAGAGATATGGTAAATCCAGATGTACTACGAATACATTAAGTCTTTTGAATATAAATGTAAACACTTTAGGAAGAGAATTTCAACTTGATAAAATTGTATTGTTGTATATCTTATATTTATAGGAGTCTCTCATGCCGATGATGCCTTCCTTGTAGTGGATACTCCTTATATTAATCCAACAACAACAAA
The DNA here is from genome assembly GCA_014825475.1 of Pseudomyrmex flavicornis. Classification (NCBI taxonomy): domain Eukaryota; kingdom Metazoa; phylum Arthropoda; class Insecta; order Hymenoptera; family Formicidae; genus Pseudomyrmex; species Pseudomyrmex flavicornis. The sequence goes on from QVNW01001734.1 coordinate 19,863, forward strand.
AGATCTCAAGATGCAGCAGAAGTTAATTAAGGTCTGGGTATCTTATGCCAGAGATGGGTAAGTACAAAAAATGTGCTAGCTTATTGCACACAATGTAAACATAAAAATTACTAACATTAGCTTTGGAATTTTTTTTTCAGAATTCCAAAAGTAGATGGTGTGGAATGGTTGAGAGTAGATCCTTCAACAAAAGAATTGCGTTATCTACATTTTGCTAATCCTGCAGAGATTAATATGAACAATAACGCTAATCTTGGAGAAAAAGAGTTTTGGAATTCAATTTCTTTCAATGAAAATGTTTTGGAATCACTACAACCAAACACCAGAAAGGAAGAACTTTGAATGTTATCTTAAAAAAATTCTTGTGCGCATATTTTGTTAAATATTGTTGTTAAATACTTGTTAAATTTTTCTAAACTATCTATATAAAATCTATATAGATTTGATTAAACTCTGTTGTATACAAAGTTTAAAGTTTATTGTAATAAATGTTTTTTGTGTGATATTCTTAACCCACAACACACAAATCTTAATTCCACCTACTTTAATTTAATCCCTACAAATCATGAAGAATGCAGTAACTTACCTGGTCGCTTATGACAATGTCACAGCTACTAAGCCTACCAATCCTTATAAGTCCTTTCTTGATTTGATGATCAATAGAATCAATGGTTAATGTTCCAACCTAAGAAATAATAAGAAAATTTAATATAACAAAATATAAAATATATATTGAATATTAATGCAATAAGTAATATATGTATGACAATGTAAAGTATCAGTAACACAGTTATGTGACTAAAAATTAACAAAACAATTTTAAGAATTACATATATATTAAAAAAAATTTACTAAAATTTAAAATAAAATAACTAAATTAACATATGACAAAACCAAAACTTCGAGAATTTGTCGTAATTGAGCAAAAATTCCCTCGTTTTTTTCCACAGCACACTACCAACACATTGTATGTGCACATGTACATATATAAACGAAGACTTTGATCTTATGATAAATATTCATTAAATTAACTCGTTTGATTTTATGATAAATGCTCATTAACCTGCATTGATTGTTCTTCTTCGGGAGCCCATGAAATTCTTTGAGTGGATGGAAAATCCTCGTCATCATAGATCTGCGTGGCTGAGAAATCCATTGTTATCGGGATCTGTTCATAACACGCGACGTAAATATAACCTTCGTCGCGCAATTATATAAAACGCCCGCACTTAAATTCAAATGTTATTACTTGACACACATAACATTTCACAAATATATACAAACATTTTACACCAATGACGCTTAAAAATTACATTAAATACAACAATTTTCCGGACAACAGACTGCGCATTTGATCCGGCTTGATTGGAGTTTGACGCGACATTCCCGCCATAAAGCTTATTACATCACAAGTTGTAACTTGGGTTATGGACGTTACGGTTGATAATCGCAGAGTAACCAATAGTTGAACAAGCTGCATCAATCTGATTGGTCGATATGCAATTGTCTTTTTTCTTTGCATAAAATTTACTAGGATATCTGTGTTCTCACATGTCAAACTCTAGTGACTTTATTTTTTGATACTTTTTCACACTGCGCACAATGGCGGCAACATCACCAGAAAATCACTCAGAAATAGCACGAAAATAAAACACGATACTTTAATACATTGCTAAAGAAATGTTTCGAATCTCGTTTTATTTGCGTGTTAGATATTTTGTTGAAAACATTTTGAGAAATATAAAAATATACATATATAATCATATATATATAGAATAATAAAAATTTTTGCCTAAGCTGACACAATATTAGATTGTTCGGAAAGTACGTAGCATTTTTTAATGAAATTTAAAGACTCATCGTATATAACGACACACATAATTTAGCTTCTATAAATGCTTATATACGATATTGTTTGATTTATCTGCGCGATATCTACATGTCTCTGACATAATTCGTAATACCATATCTATTTGGAAACACTACTTTCCGAATACAAATCCAATATATTTTTCAATTCGACTAAGCAACTGTTTTTAACTAGTTAGTTTCCAAGGCCACTGCCATACTTCTGTACATCTCTCCGGATGCGGCATCATTGCTAAATGTCGACCGTTTTTGGAGCAAACAGCCGCGATACCCTTTATGCTACCGTTCGGATTCATAGGATATTGTTCAGTAAGATTGCCATGATCATCCGTGTACCTAACACACACAAATATAGAATAACATATTAAAGAGAATACATTTCTAAATAATTTATTTGTATATAAAAACATACCTGATCGGTAAGCAGTGATTTTTCTCGAGGATCTTCAAAACATCCTCGCGAAAGGTAAACCTGCCTTCCCCGTGAGCCACCCATATCCCAAGAACGCTACCCGCCATATCTCTCAACATAATTGAAGGCGAATCTTCGATTCTGACGGTACTCCATCTGCACTCGAATCTCTCCGAAAGATTGTGATCCAAATGAATTCCCGATTCGTTTTCAGTGTTGTCTTCGTCGCCTATCCAGTTTAGCATGCTCATCAGCTGACAGCCATTGCAGACTCCTAGACTGAAAGTATCTTCTCGATCGATGAATCGCTGCAACTGTTCGCGCAGAGACGGATTGAAGAGAAAACTAGCCGCCCATCCTCTGGCGGAGCCGCAAACATCAGCGTAGCTGAAGCCACCGGGAAAGATAACGCCTCTGAAAACTTCCAAAGTAACGCGATTCTCCAGTAAATCCTGCATTGTGACATCCCAGACGTCAAAACCTGCTTTCTGCAGACAGGCGGCCATTTCTCTATCTCCGTTGATACCTTCCTCTCTTATAACAGCTACCTTGATCTCTTCATCCAACTTCAGTCGATCTTTCGGATCGAACGTCAGATGATAGGCGGGAACAGTTCGTTTCTCAAGACCGTCGTACTCCTCTTGGGCGCAGATAGGGTTCGTTTGATGGCATTCCAGTTGATAACTCGTGTCTTCCCAGATTCTCATCGTTTTGTACACAGTAGTGTCCAAAACGATTTTATTGTGCACTTTGATAGTCACTTTGGAGTGTATCCCGAGACCTACGGACTTTCCGATTACGTGCGCAGGAACGTTGTAATACTGGAATATTTCAAACACTTTATTTTTGTGATTTTTATCGACTTCTAACACCCAGCCGACTTCCTCGGAGTATAGAATCTCAACGGCGGACGCAGATCTATGACTTATGTCGACCTCTATTCCGGATATACCACCGAAGCACATTTCCAAGAGACACGTGATCAGTCCGCCGTCGCTGACATCGTGGCCAGCGAGAACGTAACAGTTAGCAATTAGCCACTGAGTGGCAACGAAGGCGGTTTTAAGAATTTCTGCGTCCTCGACATCTGGTACGTCGTCACCCAACTGATTGAAGACTTGAGCCAAGGCCGTTCCTCCGAGCCGGCTCTTTCCTTTAGACAGATCGACGAAGATCAGACAACCTTCCTTTCCTTTGGCAGGAATTTTAAGATCTGGTGTGATCACCTTTTCGATATCATTACAAGGAGCGTAACAAGATACGACAAGAGTGCCGGGTGCCTTGACGACGTCCTTGCCGATACGCGCGGCCATACTGAGCGAGTCCTTGCCGCCATCGATTGCGATTCCGAGTTCCTTCATCAGCGAGCACATCGCCGAGCAGGCGTTGTAAAGCGCCGCACCCTCGCCTGGAAGTTTCGCCGGCCACATCCAATTGCCGCTGCACTTTACGTCTCTCAGATCGGTAATCGGCGCGAACACCAGATTGCTCAGAGCCTCAGCCACTGTCATTCGCGCGCCAGCCTCTTCGTTCACGAGTCCTTTAATCGGTTGCTCGCCGATTGAAGTCGCGATGCCCTTGTTAGAGAAGTACGAAACGGCTGTCACAGCGACGTCTGCCACGGGAGTATGCAAGGGACCGACGCATTGCTGCTGAGCTACCAAGCCCGTCACGCAACGATCGACCTTGTTTGTCAGATACCTGTGTGTAAAACATCCGATTCTTTTTTTTTTAATATCTTCCAGAGAAAAATATAAAAAATATATTAAAGAACTCAATGTTTTTGTTTTTACAAAAAAAACGACGAGAAATATATGAAAGTAGAAAAATAACAATAAGTACGTACCGCTTGCAAGCCACAGAAGGTAGCCGAAGAACTCTGTCCAAAGCCTGAACCACAGTTACTTCATCTAGCTTCAGTGAAAACCTCTGCTGTGATGCTCTCTGTAGATTGAAGACTTTACGAGGCATTTTTCCAAGAATAACTTCTAATTCCAGATTCACCGGATGCTTGTTGCTATCTAGACTTTTATCTTGATCTTCGAGATATTTTGATTCGTCGGTGTCGTCCTCTTCGGAAACGATGATTTTTCCATTTCCAGTAACTGCACCGACGAAGTTGATCGGACATTTTTCACGAGCGGCTATTCTCTTCAGCAAATCACTGTCTTCTGGCTTGCACAGGATTGCATTGCTCTCTTGGTACTCCGCGCCCCAGAGCTCTAACGTGCTAATGCTGGGATCGCCGAGGTCGAAGTTCTTTGTGAAGATCACGGCACCGGCAGGTTCCACCAGCTCCTTCAGAACATTACCGTTGCCACCCGCGCCCTGATCGTGAATACTGAGAATCGGATTGTTCTCCATTTCTACGCACGCGCGCACCACACGATTCAGCTTCTGCTCCATCTCAGGATCGCCACGTTGCACCGCACCAAAATCAAGTTCTTCGCTGTTGTCACCTTGTACCTCCACGGAACTCGCCGAACCGCCACCCACGCCGATTCGATAGACGGGTCCGCCGATCTTGACCACTTTCATGCCCCGTTCCGCTGGAATCTGAAGAATATGCAAAAAATATATGTTGACGAGTTATTACTGGTTCAATTTTTAAAGATAATGGAAGGATAAGTCAATTCTATTTGACTACGTTAAATTTACCTTGTTAATAAGATTCTCATCTATGGTTCCTAGACCTCCGCTGAACATGATAGGCTTGATCCATTCTCGTCTGATTTCCATATCGTCCGTTCTACCGTAGGAACGCACGAATCCGCAGATAATCGGTTCTCCAAATTTATTGCCGTAATCGGAAGCCCCGTTACTTGCTTCAATTAATATTTCTAATGGCAACGCCATATTGCTAGGATAAACTGCATTCTTGTCTTCCCATGGCAAATTATACTCTGTACAAAGTTACATACTGATTATTATACATTTTCTAAATATTATTTAATATTATGTTTTTAAAACAGATTGATAAATTACATAAAAACAAAAATTTAACGTACCTGGAATGAGAAGATTGCCAATACTGTAACCCGCAGTGCCCGCTATGTAATTTCCTCCTCTTCCAATTGCTTGAATGTCTCTCAATCGACCTCCGGTACCCGTTGTGGCTCCACTGTAATGCATATTACGTATTCAATATATAACAAGCTTTAATTTTCATTAATTATTTTATTTTATTAAAAACATAAGTTTACCTAAAAGGTGCGACACCAGTTGGAAAATTATGTGTCTCCGCTGTGAAGATAAGATGCTGGCCCATGCAGTTCTTTCCCAAATTGCTGCATCTGTCAGGTTTCTTAGGACGCAGAACGGGAACTTGATATCCTTCGATTGCGCTGCTGTTATCGCTAAATTTAATCACGTTATTCGGATGCGAGTAATTTTGCGTGTCTATGATCATGTCGATTAAGGATTGTTCTTTCTCTTCACCGTCCAAAACGATACGCCCTTTGAAGAACCAATGGCGACTATGTTCGCTGTTCGATTGAGCTAGGTCAAAGCATTCCACGCTAGTTGGATTGCGTTTTAGTTTCTGAAGAAACAATTCTGTGTAAAAATCTAAGTCCCAGTCATCAAATGCCAGACCTGCAAAATAAAATTATAAAATAGATTAATTTTAACATTCACTACAGATTGAGATTCACACATGCATGCGCGCGCGCACGCACACACACACGTCAAATCAATTATATTAAAAATAGAAAGAAAACTAAAATAAAACAAAAACTATATATAAACTACATTTGGAATAAAATTATCAACTTTATTCAAAATTCAAGAAAAATTAGCATGATCTAACAACAAAACAAGATAATACTGAAAAGATTAATCTGGAAAACAATGCCACTATTAGAAACTTACATAATCTTTTTACCATTTCCAAAAAGTAGATTTATTTGAACTTGTATAGCTTCTTGTGTGAGCTTCTGTATTAATGAAACAATTTTTAAATTTTGATTCAGAAATATTATATAGCTATATCTAAATATTAAGTTTCAATTTAACTTCTAAGCTTTTTAACTCAGTTGAGCATAGTTACCTAATTTCGAGTTGACTTCTTCCAACGCCTTTCTGCCTTTTTTCATTACATCGACTTCGAACCATTTCTCGGGCTTGAAACCGTGATCAAACGTTTTGATAGGTTTTAAATATCTGCATTCTGTCATCTTATCTCCCAAAACGTTTACAATCTAAAACAATCAATTTTCTTCTTTAAATAAAATGGGCATATTAAACATTTAGTAATAATAACTTAATATAAAAAACATATTTACAGCATTTTCTATTTCTTTGCTAAATGTTCCTGTATGCTTGATGTTATATCTGATTGCAGTTTCGATTCTTGTTATTTTGTTTAACTTGACAGATTTACAGATGGAAACTGCATTACTAGAAAATGCTGTTGAAAAATTCAGCCTGCAATAAGAAAAAGTACTTTAGATTGTTTGGAAAAAAACAACTCCACTATAGCTTTCTCGAATACACCTACACAGAACATTTTATATAAATCTTAAGTAGAATTAACATCCATTAGACGTTTAATGGATGTTAATTCTAAACTTTATATCTGTATGGCCAAATTATACTACCTGGGTCCAATTTCGATAACAGTAGCAACTTGAACGTCATCAAACACGCTGCTGGAACGAAAACATTCTCGCTCGAAAGGCGGTGCTAAGATCCATTTTAACGTACGAACTTCCTCCTCATTCAATGAATCTGTTGTTTCCACGTAATAACATGTCTCAGTCTCGAGAGCGATCACCGAAGTCTCGATTTGGGTGATCTTGCGCAATTTGTTCTTCAACTGGCCCGTTTTCAGACCAGGTGTTTTGTAGAACCGGAGGATTCCCATCTCAGACGATGGATGCAGGAACAACTAATGAAACCAACAGCAAACACTAGCAGAAACTAAAGAAATAAGAAGAAATAAGTGTGGTGGCGATCTTCACCATTGCTCAATGATTAATATCATATTGTAAGTTGCATTAAAGTCGGAATTTTTATTTCAATCTCGTAAGTCTTCTACGTTGGGGGTATTGACGCAATATCCCCGACGTAAAGAGAAGGAGAAATAACAAATCTGATAGCATTGAATTCGTCTAATTGATCTCGAATCAACTTATCATAACATACAGTACAAGCATTTATAATTTTATCGTTCGGAGTTAATCCCAAAATAAATTTGCATCTAATATCTTGATAAAATTATGATACCAATTGCAGGACTATACTTAATTTTAATAATATTGCAATACAATAATACATAAAATCTAAATAAATTCAAATTATATTTAAATAAGTAAAAACATTTATATAACATTTGAATATTATAAATATATTTAAATGTTTATTTTTTTTGTATGTAATGTTTTGTTTGTAAATATAGAAAAATTTATTTTTAATTATATTCTAGGATCCAAGGAGGCGATATTCACAGCCCAATCTTAAGTTTATCTTACAATGCATATCCGTCTTATTGGCTATACATCATCTTAAGATAAACTTAAGATGATCTCAAATATAAGATCGAACTATGAATATACCAGTCTAGGACTGAAAATATTTGAATGACTTATGACGAGAAAGAGGTCATTGATGTTATCGGTTGTTTATCACTTTATGACGTTCACTCGGCTAACTCGCTTTACGTAATACAAGTGCCAATTGCTCCAACAATGTCGAAAGAAAATATAAAAAGTCACAGAATTGTCTCGAGAAATAATCTTTAGAAATATAATCGTACCGCTTAATTTAAATTCTTTTCTAGTTTACAAATAAATTTCATTTTATAAAAAAAAATATATCAAGTTTTTTTATTATAGTAATGATTTATTGACCTATCAACGATCTATTATCTACTGAATCTCCACGTGATTTTTCTCCACAAAGTTTTAATAACGGAATGTACATACCTGTAGCGTAGGAATCACATAAAAGAAACAACATATAATAATTAACATGTAATATTCCCGTTGATGCGCAGTCAACTCTCTCGACCAATCAGATTGGGCATCATAGGAAATCAATTTAAATCAATTCCGATTGGAACAATTCCATTGTTCAACAATTTTTATTATAGACAATTGGAAACAATGCGAAACAATCGAAATGGTTCCAATACCATTGCAAGCAAATGGTTCCGAACGAAAAGTAAAAAAAGTGACGTTGACAAGCAATGACAATCGAAGCAAAGAGGTTATAATATATCTTGGAGATACTTTTTCTTATTACTTAGGCTGTGTTCCGATATTCACTGCGAGTACTAAAAATGTATACTTCACGTCACATGTGCTATAGATTTCTAGTATACTGGCATTGAATATCGCAGCCTTAGTAAAAAGTATCAATAAAAAGTAATAAAGAGAAAACAGTTCAACAGAAATTGAGAGATAGCAATAAAGATTACACGTTTATATATAAATATGCCATATATTAAATGTACGTTTTGTGACACTCCTGTTCTTTACATCTCATCCTGGCTTAGTATTTGAACGATCTTTCTCGTCTAATAAACGTATTGCTTTGCTAAGGCTCTTAAAAATTTAGCTTTTCGAATATTGGCCGCTTCTCTTTGAATCTCTTCGTTATTATTGGAGTTCAATTCTAACAAACCGATGACTTTGATCTGTAAAAAAAGAATGAATTGTTTTACATTAAAATAACATGTTACATTATGTTACTTTAATCGACTTTATTTACTGCGAGTTGTTTTCTGTGATGTTCTCCGCGTTTTGTATGCAAATGTATGAGATATTCAAGTATTGTCGTATCCCAGATACAGTTGTAGTAAGCATCCATAGCGTCGGCGGAGGCGCAGCTTTTCTGATCGCTGGCCGCCATTTTGAACGCCAAAGAGTAATCCACTTCTTCTAAAAATTGACAGAGTACAGCTGCTTGGGTGTAACACTGCAAGTGGGCGCAGCACTTGATCATTCGTCTATAAACGAGATCGTCTATCTGTGTGCGCGGTACAGGTTGGCTGAACAAATCACTGGCCACCATGATCGCCTCCAAATAATATTTCATTGCGCTTTCATAATACGCTAAAACTGTGGAAAAAGAAACAAAATGACACATTATCTCATGCACAAATATTCTATGTCACTCGTATTTGTAACAAACGCGAACCGAAATTGAGATCACCCATCAATCTCAACCAGGACACATTGCAGGGATAGTATTTCAAGGCTTGCACCAGTAATTGGAACAACAGTTCTCCAATGTATCTAATGTTGTACGAGTTTGCACTGTAAATCAAATGTTATATTAATAGTAATTTTGCTAATACAATGTGTAAAATCATGAATTTAACATCAATGTGTATCAATAAAAGAAACGTACTTCGGTATTCCAGCGGGCCACAGAGCCAAGTATTGCGTGTGTAACTCCAAACTGGACTCGTCACGTAGAATATTGCGCAAACGTGCCAATAGAGATATCACCACGGCGAGGACTCTTTGATCCCGCAACCGTGTGAATATGGTGGTGATAATAGCGGCCATATCCTTCGACGAACTGCCGCTGGAACTACCGCTGTTGCTGCTGCTACTCGCGCTTCGTTTCTGCGACTGATCTCTGTTTGGGCCGAACGCTGTTAACACTGAGAAAAAACGCGATTTGAATCGTCGAAGTTTTGTATACAACGATATTTAAATAGATAAAATTACGTACCCATATCCCACGCTTCGCGCGGAAATTTGCGAGTTCCCTTGTACTTGATAACATCTTGACAAACGCTGCTGATGACTGCTGCAAATTCAGTGTAGCTCCAGCGTTTCTCCAAATTGATGAAATATTCCCACTCACCCATATTCAAAAGAAAGACCGTGCAATATTCTATGATTTCCTGCCGCGGGATTAGCTGATCGGACGCTTGCAACGCACCGAGGCACTGTTTACTCCGTGTGACCATACTCGGTCTATCACCTGAAATAATACTTGTTTTCTCTCGTAGACCGAATAATTGAATAAATTTGCTGTTTTTTTATCTTGGTATACGTACAGATATTTGTCGCTGGCCAAGCGTAAAAGCACTTCCATATCTCGACGAGCAGACATTCCCAGTTTACCAATTTCGACAGCTTGAAAACCGCCGAACCTCCGCTCTTCATAGTGTCCTCCAGCTCCTTGTCCAGAACCTTAAGCAGCTCGATGGCACAATCGAAATTTTTTGCGGCCACCAGTTCCCGACTCTTTGCAAGCAATACATATGAATAATCCTGTAGGAAACCTCTGGGAAGCGACATTATCACACTTTGCAGAGGGATAGGCAAGTCCCAACAGTTGTTAATATGCACCAGCGGTTTTATGATATGCTTTCCCTCCAAACGAATCAACATTTCGTGAATCACATCGCGATCGTACGATTCCATCAGTTTTTGTTCTAGTTCGAACATCTCGATTCTCGAGCTTTCTGAGAGTTATAACGAAACTGAGATTATCGTACACAAAATAAGATCGTAAAATATATGATTTTTATCCTTCAAATTTATAGTTTATACTTACGTATGTACGGTACGGATGGTATACCCCAATCGTTGTGAAGCAATAGATCCGGTAATTCAGACGCGTTGACAATATCCGCTTCTTGAATAACGGCAAGTTCCATTTCATCAAATAACGACGAGATAGAAGCATTGCTGAGAATTTTTCCAGCGAGTTCTTCCACATCATCGGTGTTCACAAGATAAAGGAGGTACCGCGCAATTCGTCTTTTGTCTGTGGACGACGCTTTTTCCAGAACATTTTCTATAGCCTACATCAAATATAAAGTACAAAGTCTGATAGTAATATAAAAAATAATTATAAAAAAATAACTTCAAAAAAGTTACTTTACCCACAGGAAGACGTCCAAACCCTTTGAACCAGCTGTCTTAATTTCGTTCACATAATCGCCTATAATTATACTATTGTCAAGCACTTTCCTAATTAGATTCAGGCATTGTATTTGCAGCAGAAGATTCCGATCAACCACGTATTTCTTGTTAATCAATCCGCCTTGCAAATCCAGTTCCAAATTGTCTCTATAAACTTCGGGGATCTCCCTGTAAACATTATCTGCTTGCAAAATCTGCAATATATTCTGCAGATTTTGCATGTAATGTAAATATATATTAATATATGTATATATGTTGATTTTTTATGCATGAGATTATACCTACAGTATATTGATCTTTAATGGAAGTGTGCAAACGTTGTGTCAAAGTGGGAGTGTGTCCTTCTAAAGTTACTTTGCAAGCTAAACAACAACCATCCAAAAATTCCTTCTGTACTTTACAGTACACTAAGTTTTCAGTAGAATCGAGCTTGTTATACAACTCTTTTGCTTGTTGAATGTGACAAGTTGCATCTTCATATTCTTCTTTCAATAAATAAAACATTGCCAGATCATAATGTATCTAAACAGTAGATTTAAATGTTTTATTAACTCTGTAAAAACAATATTTGTAGCTATTAAATTATTTACCTGACATTTAAACTCATCTATATTTACTACACACATATTTTCCCAATTTTGCTTGATTTCTGTACTGTCCTCTGTTAACATTTGAAAAGTGTCAAACAAGGGAATCTTTGGCTTTATATTGGGCATTTGTAAAATAGCATTTAGAACATTTACACTCTCAGATACATGAGTTTCTAATTTTCTGATAATATCATCCACTATTCCAGGTGGCATATAGGTTGATTCTTGAGTACCTGGTCTGATTTATACAAAATAAGTTTAACCTTCTAAAAACTTAACATACATTCTATGTTAACAAAATTCAACATACATATGAAGTAATTGTTGCTTTGGTTGTTTATTGCTGAGAGCTCTGCAAACAATTGCTCTCAGGTGCCATCTGTGATATAATACTAATGTGAACAGAAGCTGATCGGAAATCTTTTCTAAACAATATTCTGGAATTGAAGGTATCTCCACTATGACATCCGCAGTAATAAAAAACAGATCTTGTAGCAATGTCACTTGTATCAATAGTGGTAGCTTTTTTTCCAAAATATCCAAATTCCATTTGAGACTCGCTGCAACTTTCAAAGAGAGAATTTTCAATGCCAAATTCCTGTGAGACAACTGAATCGCGCCGTTGGGTTTCACGTCGTTTGATTCAGCATCGATTGCTTTCGTCTCAGTCTCCTTTTGATCGGAGCTAATTGTCATAAATTTGATTATCAGATCTGTAGGCGATGGATCTGAAAACACCGTAAGTAGTTTATTTATATACAATTTAAATATTTTTATCAATGATATTCGTGTATATAATAAAATAATGATAACGTTGTTTACCTGGAGAAGATTTTGACAGATGCTTCTGCAATAGAGAAGGATTCAATAAAAACTCGAACCATAGTATCGTGTCCGGCGAAATCGGCACAGTGCCTGGTCTGAGTAAGTCAACGTCCATAATTTCACGAGAAAAACCTTGTTACTAAGGTATTACATTAATATATTCTCTTACAAAGTCTTGCCGATATACATCCGGTAAAAAAACAAAACTTGAATATCTTGAATACAACATGAGAGAAGCCAGCGCCGCAATATGCTTGTTCTTGCAACTACGTGGTCATCTCTGAAAGCATCTGTAGTTGATATAATGCTATATGCACGATTTGTTGATTCTAGTCTTTGCTACAATAAACATTAAGCGTATCATATCCGATAACGAGCGTCTCTGAGATAAATACGATAAAAGAAAGGCGAAAGGCTTAGAAAAATCTTTCGGCAGTTGCAAATAAATTCGAGCACAGTTATAAATAAAAAATTTGTAAAAGACACATGTTCGGTTATCAAAATAACAGGTACACAAAGAATTACACAATTTAATAACTGGTTTTTTTATAATGCAATATATATAATATAATATAATAATATATAATAAAATAATGATAATATCAACTAATAAAGTGTTATTAAATATATTATACATATACAATAGCGTCGCATGTTCGTAATGGTTTTTTATGTCCATTATCAGGAATCATTATTGTTCTCTAGTAGCAAAGATTTTATGTAAGTAGGTGAGTCCTTTGTATGCAATCGCTCGAATTATACAACAAGAAGAAAAAAATAACTAAGGAAGAATATGTTTCTTGGCTTGTCATGTGAATTTCCTCTTCGCAGAGTTTTTCTTTGTTCGCTTCACTGATTGTCACTATAATAATTTACTTCAGTGTTTTTATTTAAAAAACAATCTACTAGCACGTATATAATACTACTTCAGTCATATCACACGTCAGTCGTCTCTCGAATTGTTTTAAATGTCACGAAATTCAAAGCTGCGTATTCTTGTAAATTAAGTAAATAACTGTTTGTCAACATTAGATCGCTTTAATTACACGAAGTAAATGTGAAAAATGCAACAGTTCTGTTATCAACTCGAAAACCTCAAGTGCAACATAATCATGAATCTGAACACGTATCGATAGTCAAGTTCGTACGTTCGATTTTATTTTTCCAAGCAAAAGAAAAAGGAAAATGGAAAAATATAAAATGCAGAATTTTCTCTGTTTTATGTTTTGTTCAACAGAATATGTCACATTGATAGCAAATTTTAAATTTATATTTTAGAAATATACTTCGAAATTACGTATTGTTGACAAAAAGTTACTTAGATGAAATACAAAATACAAAAACGATTCATTTCTACGTATTTTCTTGCTTTTACAAACTTGAGTTGTAGCTATTAAAGTTACATCACCAATCTTTAAAGTACCGCCTGCATTCAGAATAACGATGTCAGGTTTCCACGAAGGAACAATACTGTTAAAAGAGATAAATGTCATTTCGGTTTATCACGTAAATCGACGTGATATTGTAAGATACAATTTCTATTGTATTTTTTCTATACGTGATATAACGAATTTTAATTCACTCACAGGAAAGGATGCCCAATAATATGTACGTATAGGTATTAACTATATTAAAAATTTCACAATGTTATATTGATATTTGAGCTCGCAAATTTTGTATAAATCGATCGTTACATCTTATAATTTTTTGAAGTCTTAAAATATGTTTTAGACTTTTGCTTCGAAAGTTTCTCCGAGTCCTTCGAAAAATTTCAAAGTTTAGATTCATTCCCTCCTTTATAGCATATTTCAAAAATTCTTACCGTTCAAAAAAAAAAATTTCTCAAATCACAAAAACATCAAAAGTAAAAAAGATTACATACGATAGTAATACATATCAGTTTTTAGACATCCCGCATGAATATTATCCATGAATATTATATATATATATATATATATGTGTGTGTGTGTGTGTGTGTGTGTGTGTGTGTATATATATATATATATTATACGTATATATTTATGCATAGCAAAACTTTAAGTACATAAACTACCGTCTACTTCATAAAAAATTGTATGTTTATGTATTCTTAGATTCTTAGATCTTTCTATCCCAGGATTCTTCGTGTCCTCGGATATTGTCTTAATCTTTTAAGAAAAAAGTCTAAAATATCCGTAGAATCTTTGGTTCGTATTCCGACCATCTTTAGCGCAAAATCAGCAATTTTTCAAGCTGAGAGAAAGCGTGGTTCTCTTCTCGAGAAGTCAAACTTGGAATCAATCACTTTCAACTCTAAATGTGAGCGTTCAGAATACAAATCCCTTAGATCCTTAGATATCAGAATTCTTTATATGTTCGAATGCGGAGTTCTCAAATTTTGGAAGCTGTAAATTGTGCAATATATCGATTCACAAATCTTTTACATGGAATTTAATAAATGTACGACACGTCCAGAGATTTCTTTTGGTCGAGTCCAAGAGAGGCTTTATTTTATATTGAGATTTTCGTTTCTTTCTCGTATCGATATATCAAATGTAATAAAAACATACCTTATCTTAAAATCACTTACAGACAAGTCTTTTTAATGAACAACTTTATAAGAGCGTTAAAAAAAAAAAAAAAAAAAAAAAAAAAATAAAATTTGGCATGGAAGATTAAAAATTCACGCTGTCTAATTTTCAAAATTCAATATTTTACTAATGATTAAATAATTCAATTTCAGATTTATATATTGAATGTGTTGATGTATATGCTCAAAAACACTAGGAAGAAATATTTTCAGAGAATAAGCTAATGAATACTAATTGATAGTAAAGCACATATTTCTACAGATCTTCCGCGCATAATTTTGTTGTTTTCTTTTTTTTTTTAATATAAATCATTCTTAAATAATTATGATAATAATTTACAGGACTCGGTGCATAAAATAACAATACAATGTATACAAAATAAGATGTGAAAGATTAGTGCAGATTATGTAAATCCATTTACATAAAATCTTTGGCAAAGATATTAATCAGAGTGATCCATATTTTGGTAAATACAGAAACAAGATAAAAATTATCAGCTGTTTCTTAGTTTGATAGGAACTTGCGAGAAGAATTTCTTGTTACGCGAAAATACAAGTTGTGTAACGACAAAAAACATGTTGTTTTTGTTAACTTTCTCTATAATTATTATAATTTATTGGTGAAAGAATTTACGAAGTATACGCATCGAATAATTTAATAACTTAAATTTCAAGCCGATAATACTGTCCGATATATCAGCAAGCAAACTCTTCTTTTGTGTAAACCTACAAATTTTGTAAAACATAGAAAATTACATTGCACAAAAACTCGACGATATGTTCTCATATTTTGAGGAACGAGAAAAAAATCGAGATTTTTAATGGAAAGCGTCGTTTGCATGCACAGTAAAGACAGTTTAGCGCATTAATCTCCATTAAATAAGAAAAAAGTAACAATATTAATGCACATTATATCAAGTGTCTTGAGAATTATCAAATAAATAAAACAGCTAATAACTTTTTCTACCTGTATGTAGTATATAGTATTATCGTCTGCGATAAGCAATTACACGCCACAACGTCTCCCACATATACAATATATGTGTCAACCATTTTTTTCCCAGTCCGTTTACAAATAATTTTGATTTCTCTCGGTATGCGAGAGCGTTCCAGCACCGCTCGTGAAATGCACCAGATCAAGAAGAATATGATTGACGAAACGTGTTTTAACCCGCGTCTCAACCGACACTGTCGCCCATCACTCCGGTTTCCGCCTCGATCTCGAGGTTTTCCGCATCTGCAGCCACAGCTTCTTTTCCACGAGTATCGACGAATTCCTGTTGATATAAAAATGTTGGAAGCTGTATGTGAAACGTAAAAAAACTTTAAATATGTTAATTCAAATAAAATATAAGGAGTTTAAGAATAAAACTTGTACATTTTGTTTAAAACTGTTGTTCCTAATTTCTAATCGAGTAAATTTAGAAGAATTTTCTTACGTCACGACTGGTAGAATCGGTGCTAATATCTTGATGCACAGAATCGCCTGTAAAGATAATATATATGTCAGATTACTTCGCAATGGATATACGCATTTACTCAGACATATGTATCTTCTAGAACACATAATTGCACGAAGTTATAAAAAAAACCAATTATAGGGAAAAGCAAAGAAAATAAAGGACTGACCGAGTGCTGTTTGCGTATGAGTCGTCCTGGTTATCGCTTCCGAGAATTCACGGCGCTGCATGTCACTTTCGAGTGCATGTATGCGTTCTCTGCTTTTACGCAATTCTTTCCGTAGTTTTTCCCGTTCGTCCTCTCGTTCCCTTATAATTTCCTGCAATTTATCGACAATTTCGAAGATATTTCAAAAAATTAAATAACAGAATTCCAAAATTGAGAAATTCGCCGTTTCTTATTTCGTCAGAACGATAAATGTAAACAAACGTGCTTTTAAGAATATTAAATAAATAGTTCTTTCGTGCGGCTAATATTTACCAAGAGTTGTGACATCTTAGACAGCTGGGATGTGAGATAATTGCAAATCGGTTGCATCATTTCCAATGCCGTTTGCTGGGAGTGTTGTGATTGACTTCGCTGAGAAGGGCATCCGGTAGCTTCGCACGCGGGAGACGACACCGCTGATGCTGCGCGCGACGCATAAATTGTCTCCGTTTCGCTCACGTTCAATGCGGAATTCATCATCCCGACCATCTGATCCGCTATAAAGAAGATAAAATTCAAGTGTGTTAATGAGTAGTACAAACGCTCCTAAAAAACTATAAAAACATAAATATTTAAGTCAAATAAATAACATCTTATGTATAAATGTTACTAGAAGATAATTTTGCATTTTAATAATAGATACTTCGACTGATAATAGCGAGTATGAGTTCGGCAGGTTCCTTGTTCACAGTGGATGGTTCAGACGCTATGTCTGCCACATGCTCAAAATCTTCCTTCGGAATATTTAATATATCCGCCATCAATAACTGTTTCTCCACCAGAGCCTGTTTGATTATTTCGTCCTTACGCCTCAAACATTCTGAAATAATTTCAAATTTTCACGTTAACGATCTATTTTTGTTACATTATGTGTTTTTAAATGATGTTTAATAAAATCACAGTAATTTGCGTCATTAAAGAGAAAGAAGATCACATCTATTTACCTATTGGTGTAAGCACCGGTTCGGCAACATGCACAGGTGGTACCTCAACATGAACCTCTAATGGATCTATCAAGGAGAGTTGAGTACACGTGACCATTCGCAGTGGTTCTGTTATGCCTGTTTGTACATATGATAAGGTATATTGACAATTTAAAAATTATATTTATTTTAGTATTAATCAAAGCAAAATATATTTAAAATATTTAACCTGTGATTGGTAATCGCTGTTGTGTTTGTTCCGTCGTTGCGGGAGTTTCTGTAACGGCGTTTTCTGGTGTCTCCTCGTTAGGTTCTTGAACGCCGGCGGTGCTTCGATTTCCGGATTCCTTCGATTCTCGATCCTGCGACTGGTCCTTCTCGACAGCGTCGTCCATTTCAGTTCCGGAAGACTGCGCGTCCTCCATCGTTTCCGCCGGTTCTTCCGGAAGCGAAGTGGGCGGCGTTGATCTTCTGCCGCCTTTGGAAGTCCGCGCGAGGTAAGCCTCCACAGCCTCGGAAATGTATTTGCACCAGTTTAGGCAATCTTGGGCAGTCGGTGCTATCAAGTTGTACATCTGCGCGCCGTGCTCCGCGGTATTGACCAAGTAGAGAGAGTCCTTTTCGGCAGCGTTAATACGCACCAGCACATTCGTCAGCCTGAGAATCGGACTGAGCACCGAGTTGCCTGACTGGTTTGCCTGATTCATGAATTTAAGCATGTACTTCTCATCCTGTCGATGCAAGAGGAAAATTATGTCGTCCAACAGCACCACATGCAAATCCACCGGCTTTGGCATCGAACGATTCGGCATCGATCGATTCGGCTCGGCGCGTCGCCACTGCAACGGTCCCTCGTAGATTAGCTTGCGCTTCGTGATATCAAGATTCTTGAACTCCTGCACGCTCGGATGATCAAATTTGTCAAAAGATGACCGATCGATCATTCGTTGAATCTCCACTAGTCGTTGGTAGTCTTCGGCCTCCTTCACCGCTTGATTCACGCAGCTCAAGATCTCCTTGCTTCGCTCGAGACTGCGTAGCACGGCGGCTTTTTCTTTTTCGTTACTATCCGGAGTGTACTTGGCGAGATTCTCAAAGAGAAGCGGGTACTTGGTAAGCCGCAGCATACCGGTGAGTATGTGATCCTTCAATTGAAGCCGACGACAAAGCGGATTCGCCTCTACCTCGTTTAAGAAGGAATTCAGCTTTGAATCCTTACGACGACGATCGCGCAGAGCGTCTAAAGCAACCTGCTGTTTAGCGCAGTAGGTCGACGCGGCTCTTTCAAACACCTCGCCAGCCTCGCCGTCGAACATTTCCAACAAGAGATCGCCCACGTCGCCCACGCACGGATTCTCTTTTTTCTTTCGTTTCATCGTTTGGTTGAAACGCGAATGGATCATTAACATCTCGTCCAGATTCGAAAAGAGCAGATGAATCTGATCTAACGGCAACACCTGAGATTCTAGCAGAGGCTTATGGAAGACGTGTGACAACACTTTCAACGCGCGAACGTGAGAGCGTTCGGTGTGAAATAATTCTGAAAAAAAAAAAAGAAGAAGACAAAGGTGCTTTCATTAGGCAGCTAACACAGACATGACGCAAAAAGAATTAAGGATCAGTCATTTACGGCCATGGATGATAACGATAACTGAAATAAAAAGATTTCGAAAAAAAGTGCATTATTAATAGGACGAATCGATAAAGCTTTTAACTGTATCGGCCTTTTCAACGCGGAATCGTGTCAATGTGGCTTCCTGTGGGTCAATTAGCAATTACCTACCGTTAATAACTTCCTGTCTTTTTTTCTCGGAATTACTGAGCTGCGCGAGGACGTCCTCGGCGACGGCCTGGCTCCAATCTGGAGTATCAGCTTCGGCATCGACATCACTGTCCCAGGAGGTTGACGCGTTCGCCGACGATGTCGTAGGATGCACCTGCTCCAAACTGGTGCTCGGACTGTCCAAGCTCCTCGTCGACAGGCTGCTGTTCGACGAACTGCCAGCGGAGTTCCCGGGAAATGTACCGGAAGGCTCGCAATCACTGGAACCGACTCTACAGTCAATTTTATGTGCACTTCACTATTTAAATATATTATCTGGACTCCGATATTATTGTTGACGCAAATCGTATTATCATATCGATCTTATTCATGTCTTTAGACAAAAATCGTAACAAAACAACAACGCGCATCAGACTCGGACGTTTAGTTTTGCCAGAGGAAAATCGTTCGGGACAACAAAGTTCATTTCTTTCACGTGGGATGCGCAATAAGTAATACCGCTGCGATAAGCTTTTACCGTGTGTTTGTAAACAAACTACCTTTCGGATCTCGTGCGTCGTTCATTAAGACGCAGATATTCGTCGCTCGGTGCCTCGGTCACGTTTTCGTCGGCGTCCGAATGTCTCTTCGGGATGACTTCGGCCGACTGAATCGTACGCGGGGTTGTCGGTTCCGACAGCGGCGTACGATCGCCCGACGAATTTCCCTCGCCACGGGAAGTAGGTCGGCGGGAACGGACGCGATGCGGGCCGCGTTGCCTCATCTCTTAATAGCTTTTCTCTTTTTTGGATTTTCGGGAGTTTCGGTGTCACCGCGTCCCACCGCGCGGAAGAAAATGCGCGCGTCCGTGTGGCACCTTCTACCGTGCACTCGGTACGTACGTGTTGTTGCTTCGTTTTTTTTTCTCGCGGTAACACACTGCGATTTCGTAAAGGTTTTTACATTGTTTACGTCACGAGACGGTACAGCTGACGGACCACCGAATAACGCTCGCCAAAAGTGTTTTCAGATTGGTGGATATAATCGATGATAAAGTGGCGAGAGATTTCACAGGCCGCTGGTTCAATATCGGAGACCGCACGGCAGAGCATTGGCATTTCAACCTAAACTGTATGAGGTAACGTTCCCGATATAAAGAGAGACCTTTAAAAGAGAAGTACGGAGAATACTAGTTATCTCCTTATGTGACGAACGCGCGTGACAAACGAAAAAAATTCTCTCCTTCAATTATCGCTCAGCAGCGAACACCATCGTTTCGAAGTGGTATCTTTTAACATTTGTAATACTAATAAAATTTTGCAGAGCTTTCCAATATTTTTTTAAATATAAGATTTTTTAATAAGATTACAGTAAAAATCCACTTTTCAAATAGACAATAATGAGACCTAAAGAGGTTTTATTTTTGAAAATGTATTTTGTATTTACACGTGTGAGAGAGCTGTCAATAATTATTATCTTCCCCCCTCATCTATCATTTCCTCTCTCGTTATCAATAATTAATATATCTCTCTCTCTCGGGATGAATCTTAACGACTGTATAAGCGCGTTCAGCAGCATAAATCGCGCGTGTATCGCACGTACGGGCGACAGACACGAGCCCGCAGAGACTCGGAGGCTGAAAATACACGATGTATACACAGGATATCTCTTGTACTGAGAGCGGCCAAAAACCACAATTCAAAGGAAGCGAGAGCTTAGGCACCGGGGAGACACCCTGTGCAGAGAGTTTCATATTGATTCGAAGGTATCGATCGCTTCGGAAATAAAAGCTAAGACATATCCGTGCTCTGACATCACTCGGCGTTTACCGGCGTGCACACATGTATTAGCCCGATAAAAACAGATTGGCTCTCTTTCTTCCACTACCTTATCGATCCTTTAAAATAGATAGGCATAAAATAGAGCAGCATTGCTCTATTTCATAAAAGCGATTCGTATACACACTTCGGCGTGTGATCGCGCGAGTAATATTCATATGTTTTTTGATTATTCAAATCGATGATTTCCACGTCGTTTGGATTTTCTCGCGAAGAAGATCTAAAATCTACGAAGAGTATTTCCAGTTTTGATAAAACTGTGCAACGCGCAGAAAAGAGACTGTTCGATCTCGGAATTAGATCGTTTGCACTTTGTTTTTTAACGAAACAACAAAGTTCAATATATTTTGCGATGTTCGAATTATGTCAAAGATATTTCACGCGAACAGAAATATATTTCAGTGATTCAAAAGCATACTTGTGAAATGAATACTGTTTTATATTTACGCGATTCTTTCACATATTGATAAATTTCTTGTTTTTGAACACACATGTCTCTTTCTATTGAAACACTCATCACTTCCTCATCACTCCGTCTCATCTCTCTCTTTTCAATTTCCTTTTCTTTCATTATTGACAGCTCCGCTGACTACAACACGCTGTAACATCGAGATTCGCGCTGTCAAACTACACGTAGCCGGACATAAATCACAAGCCCAGAGTTACATTTACGAGCATGTGACGTTTGAACTTGTGACATTAAAATTAAAAAGAAGAGGCATTGAAACACAAAGTCTATGTATAGAACGCGCGTAAACATCTAAACACACGGTCGATCCGTACGAACTTTATTCAATATAAACGTTCCATAAAGGTTTAATGATGTTTGTTTGCTAGTCAAACAAATAAAAGAATTTGGCAAGGCATGTAGCTGATAAATGTTTGACTTCCCGACGGATGTTGATCGACCAAACATTACACTTGAGAACTTTTTTTGGCTTAATTCTGCTACAGGACGCGGAGCACTGTTTGTGAGCGCAGTCCGTTCGCTGGTTGCAATGTCAAAAAGCTGATTTTTCGATTCTTACTTCGAACGTACTCGCGCGCCTTCCTCTTGAGTCGGTCGAGAGTGCAGACGCCTAGTTTCGTTTATCGTTCACCGTAAAGGCTGAAGTTACACACCTATAGGCAATATCCTTCGGCCGCTGTATAAATAACCGCGCACGACATACGCTTTTTCTTCTGTTCTTACGAATTTCGACGATTTCGAAGACGCGGTTGAAAATCCGCTTGTTCACGATCAGTTCGCTTCTCGCGATCGGTTGCGCGAACTCGACCGTTCCGGAGATGATATAAACACAGTCGCACGCGTTCCTTAAATTACCTCCTTAATTGACTTCCTGAGATAAAAATGGAAAACTCTGCAGTCCTAACTTAGTTGCGGCGTCTCACTAAAAATACACCCGCGCACTCACGTCTCAATCCCGTCTCGTTAAATTGAGATATCATTCATCTTCCAAACACACAGTGCACAGACACTCACCGAAATTCGATCGTGGAACAAGTTAGTACGAGACAATACGAGAGCGGGCGAGATCGCGAGTGATGTTGAACCTTTATTTGCATGTGAAAGTAAAAGAAAAATTCTTTTTGATCTCAAGAACTTCAACTTCTATACGCAAGTTTCTTTTCTAGCAAGAACGAATTTTTATAATAATTTTTCGTATTAACTTTGTATTAATTAAAATCGTTACAAGTTTTATATTAAATAATTATTGTTAAGTAATTTTTAACAGAGAGACATAAATATACATGTGTTTAAAATGTATACTACTAAACAAACGTGTGTACGTTTACTGTAAGAAGCACTTCTACAAAAGTTTAGAAGTTACTGCTCTTTTCGGTAAAATTGCAAGAATCTTTTTTAAGGGCCAGTCACCGGTGTTATCAATATTTCCAAGTGTATGTGCATAGTTTTCCTATCGGCTCACACATTCACATCTATACACATATCTAGAGACGCGCACATAAAAGATAAACCAACAAAAATAGTATTGTTTGAAGGTAAATTGATAATTCAAAACCACATACTAGTCTTCGACCAGCTTATTTCAACGCAAACCGAGTTTTGTCCCGTCGACTTAATTAATTGAGGAGAATAATTAAGGAGAAAATTAAATTCGTGCGACACACAAGAGCGCGGATCGAAACAAGAGCGAAAATGCGTAATCGCGAGACCGGGCGAAACGAAAAGCGACCGTTTCAAAAGCTTTCCGAAAGCGTGGGTGTTACGTGCCGTCGAAGCGGCGCAATAACCGTCCGCGAAATTGAACGTTTAACGTCACACTGAAGGCCTTCCCCAAACGAAAGCCTCTGTATGCACACACCTTCGCACACACGACGAGAAACGAGGCACAGACCGAGTCTGCGCTCTTCGCACGTGTTCATTATGGAAAAGCGATATGGAAGAGAGGTGAGACGAGGAAAAGAGAAACGCTGCCAAAAATTCACAGATCTGTACCTCGTGAGGCTCTAGAGCGACACATAAACGAGAGCCGGGCGTCCAGTCATCCGGTCGCACTCCATTTTTAACGCGGAGTAACCACACACAAGTCCCGGAGTAATACACAGCGCGAAGTCGATCCCTATCGATATGATAGCACGAGTTTCACGCGCGCAACAAGTTAGACATTGCGAAAATATTTATACAGGCAAAACCTTTTGAAGATCTCGCGTTGATTTTACACATTGAAATAGAGTCCGCAGAGATACAAATTATTTATATCGCACGGAAAACCTTTAGCATTAATATAAATAATCGTTATACGATAAAAATACACTCACTTCGTTTTCGGATTCGGATCGCTGGTCTTTCTCTTTTCTCTCAGTTGTCGCTGCAATGTGAAGAAATGCTCAGTCAGAAAAAGAAAACAAAAATTACGACTATAAACAAATAATAAACTCAAGATAAAATTATCAACACCATTTACATGTAAAATAATAATATAAGAGCGTATGGTGTTCTATGTATTTACAATATTTTGTAAAATAGAAGATTAAAAAAAAAGCGAATATTATAAATATATATATATATATGTACAAATATGATTACCAAAGTGCAAAGTTGTTTAAAATCTAGCGATACTGTTAAGCTGATTAACTATAATAAAGAATGTGTTTAGTTACCTTGTGATGTATCCGCTCCTTGTAACTTTCAGACCTGTTGATGTTTGACGTCTTTGGCTTACTGGAAATATTTTGCTGGACCCTAAGTAATCGTAATTAATAAAGCGTAAATTAATGTCCACGACGCAAGCAAACCGGGCGTACAAAGCAATATTATCGCTATAATGCAAATCGAACATTCACAGAAAAAAAAAACAACGCATGTATCAAATAAGTTGAGATGTATATTTGCTCGCTGAACTTCAACAAACAAGAAAGAATCGGGATTAAATCACAAATACGAAATTCTAGGAATGTAGAAATTTATAAACCTAATGATTCAGAATCCGTGCAAAACTTCGATGCTTCAACTGTTAGTGTAAAAAATCTAAAGATCAAAGCATATACAAGTTTAAAGCGAAACAGTGAGAGCTTGTGAAATAAAACCTATGAGTGACTTGCGTACCAGACACACACAATGAGAACACAGAAAAATGTATTAATATATAATGTGTATCAATAGGAAACTTTTATAAAAAAAAATTAAGATTTTTTAAAATAAAATAATATTGTAAGACGAAAAAAGTATATGCTTCGAAAACCAACATTTACCAAAATTATCGGAGCAAAGAAAATTATAAGTTTAACAAGTTTAAATCGAAACAGATAATAAAACGAGAGTAATAAAAAAATGATTTTATGTAGTAAGGAATTCTATCGCTTAAAATCTTGAGGAAATTTTTATAAACTAAAACTCCAAAAAAAACTTAAATACCAACAAAAACCAAGAATAAAAAAATTTCTATCGAACATATGCACAGAAAGATGTGAAATATATCTATAGATAAAAAACTATGCGTCATTCTATGTAGATACGTACATTTCGGAAATATCTTCTCGTGACGAGGGATTTTCTGTGTTATCGGCATGATCGCCACTTCCTCCTAAGCCGGAAATTCGTGTTCTATCGCAACTGACACGAGCGTTTCCAACCAAACTGCCTCGTTGATCTGAAATTAAAAATGTGAACATATTTTTATTATTTACTAATGTTACGTGGTGTTACGTTATCGCAATTTCTGACATTGATAAATATTGAAGAGAGAAACTAACCGACAAGTACAAGGCTATTATTTACCGCTTGTCAAAGTCGTTCGATAAACAATGACACAAGACGGAAAAAGCACGACGTGAACAATATTTTTCTTTTCAACAATAGTTTTTTTTTAAAGAAGAAAATCAACAAAGGAAACAACAAAACTCACCGTTTTCGCCATCCGTCAGCGCACCGGAATCATCTTCGCTTTTTCTGAGTTTATCGACTGCAAAATACAACGAAAAAAAAACACGATTTTATATTACTTTAACATACAGTAGTCTCCGCTTGTAGTCTTTTGTCGTTACTTCTCTGCTACACATATTCATCAATACTAGTTCTAGTTCGTCTCCCCACGTTACAAGTGCAAACTGGAAATGGCGTTAGTGGAAGGGATATCTCCCCGTCGATTAAGCGGAGATTACTAATTTGATTTATACAAAATATTTAAAATAAGTCTTACGGTGCAATATGTGATTGTGAGAGTGATGATGGTGATGAGATGATGGTGGCTTCCTCTCTGGTCGAATACGCTCCATCAGTTTACTGATTCTGTCGTTGCCTCTTTCCTTTCTTCTTTCCTTTTCCAAAGGACCCGGACAATTTTCTTCTACCACACGAACGCACTGACGATGCACGCTTAGGGAACAATCTGTCGAACAAGTAGCAAGCAACACATTTTATTATCATCCGTAATCGTAAAAACATATATTCTGAGTAAAAGTCTACATTGCTCCTCATCGTTTAAGTCTTCCAACACATATTATACATACCACTGCATAAATATCCTTGAGGACCGATACCCCCGATAATGAGTTGACAGTGATTGCAATAAGTAATCGTAAAATATTGATGCGCTACGAAATGATGTCCTCGGATCGTCATTTTGCGCGTTTTTCCGGTGAGCAATCGTGCTTTAATATTCGATTTGTCTTTTGCGACAAAAGTAGGCACGCGATCGGCCCATACCGGCCGCAATTGGAAGATCTTTATTAGTATTGTAGCTAAGCCAGCGGCAGTCGTGAACAATCGCAAATCTACGTGATCCTTCTCTATATCCTCTCTGTAATTTCCAAATATTTCACACATGTTGTTATGAAGAAATAGAAAAAGTGATTATTTTATGCAAGACAATCTTACAAAAAAGGATCCATTTTCGGCAGAAGGTACGTCTCGACAATTTTTGTTTCACGCGCTTTGTCGGATATGCTCTCGTCGAGCGAGGTGTCGTTCGGGCCAAAGATCGTGGCCAATCCCGCAATTCTTTTTTCCTGAAACTTCGTCAGCTGTTCGTTCAACTCTTCTTTCGCTCTGGTACGAGCCTTCCAAAATATCTACAAAAGATCGCGCAACCATTTTCTCAAAATTTCTGCAACTTTAATAAAAAATTTATTCATATTTTTTTATTCGATGTTTTAACGTACCTTCCTAAGAATTTCTTCTTTATCAGACTCTTTTACGAGAACGTCGTCTATTTCGTTTGCGACATGTTCGTCTACGTTATGCAGACGTAATGGCTAAACACAGAGAAAAAATTCATTGTTGATTGACACATCTCTTGACATTTGTGATACACACACAATTTTTATTGTTACTTACCGCACCAGGTACTAGAAAACTAGAATGAATCTCGTATGCCCATTTTCTCATTTCTTTGGCATTTCCCTCCTTGTACAAATCTGTTACTAAATAAAATAACTGCAAGAACACATTAAATATAGAGACACCGTGACATGTAATTGTTTTATTGTAAAAAATTCAAGCAATAGTTTACTGACCAGGCTAGAAGGATCACTATTAGATAGTACGTAATTAATAAATACAGCAAGGTGCGCATGATGTCCCCACAGCCTGGACAAAGACTGAAACGGTCCGTGATCCTCTAATTGACCCTGAAACATCATAAAAAGATTAACATCTAAGTTTCACGTGAAAATATGTGATCGAACTCTCGGAATATTGAAACTTACAATTTCCTGATCGCTGACATCGTCTTCTTCCATCGACATAATTGGCTGTTGGAACGCTGGCAGTCCAGGAATAGTATCAGTTGCGATCGTCTGTTATAACGAAAACCGATTAAAACTCATAAGAATAAACATTAAAACTAACAAGACACTTACGTCGTTTAATGTAGACGAAAAGATATCCTGTCCCAAAACGGGAGCCGGATATGGTGGCGGTGGTGTTCCTGGTGGTGTGATACGCGGCAGTTCGTTAGCATCGATTACGCTATGTCTGATGTGTCTCGGAGGCGACAGATCGTGCATCGATTCGGAAGCGATCAAGCATCTGCTAGCTTCCGACGGAGACATCACTGTAGTTCCCAACTGTTCCGGACTCGATTTCGTCCGCTGATGTTTCGTGAGAGCATTCGCGGCGCTCAGATTAGCATCTTGCGAAAACTGAAATATAATCCGTTGTAAATCGTCATTTTCTTAAAATCTAAAATCCTTGGATTCTCAAATTCTCTCCGACTCATTTGCGATTTCTTGGTTTTGGTAAGAATAACAATTATCAGCAAGCGTAAAAAAAATCATAAAACGGGTATCGATGTATTGGGTAATTAAGCTACTTACAGAGTTAGGAATACCGTGACTGGCAGTTGAGGGCGTTAAGTGAGTCAGCAGTTGTCGATCCAGCTCCTGCTGGGCTGTGTTTTGCGTGTTTGTGGCAGGTGGTGTAGGTCTGGGAGGCAAAGGTGGCGGAGAGAGACTTTGCATGGACAAGGATTTGCGCGACGGCAGTGGAGGTGGCACGTCCGCACCACTGCCGTTGTTCGGGGACGGATAATAACCCGAGGAGGTATTTGTTACCAACGAGCAAAGCTGTAAGATACAACAAAAGATTGCTGTTACCGAAAGGCGAAGCTGTAAGACACAATTGAAGGTTAAGCAAAACGGGCGGAAGCTTCCGGTGCACTCACGATAGATCAATCGATTTGTTTATTGCGAATAATAATTAAAAAAAAAAGCCTAATTCTAAATAAAAACAAAGTAAAACTACATAACGGAAGTTTTTGAAAATAAATTCCTTTTTGAATTAAAATTAACTTTTCAATGATATATTCTTCAAGATGTTCTCTCGTCCGGTTACACCGTGTATTCGAATTCCTGGATGCATTAGATGAGGGAAGGTAGGGTTAATGGTTTTCAATGAAGGCGCGTGTAGGCATAGTGAGGTCTAACATTGAAGAAATTCAACATAACACAGATAATGCGCGCTTACAGAAGCGCAAATATAAATATGCAGACCTGGTCATTGGTTGTCCCGCTAATCGCCGCGAGCTGTTCTTGAAGAGTGCGTACTCTTCTCTCGGCGCCTGTTAACTCGTTCTGGATAGAAGAAACGTTGCTACCACTACCAGTGCCGGCTTTCGCTAGCTCGCTTCGCAACTTGTCCACGTAACTCTGTTCCTTCTCTAACATAAGCTGGAACGTGTGAACTCTTTGCGTTTCCAGCTGCCTCTTTTTCTCGAGCTACAGAAAATAGAAAAAAATAAAAAATAAAATAAAACTCCTCTGATCTAATGATTATAATACTCGATATATTTTCTGCTGCTTACGTCGACTGGCTGCGGGCCCGTGATCCGAGTGTTACACGGCGCTCCGCCTGCTGGCGCGGTGGCCGCTCTATGAAGGGAAGTCGCCGGTTGCGAGGGTGACATGTTTCCGGTCGCCGCCAGGCTGAGCGGACGTGGTTGATGTTGATTTGTACCAAGTTGCAAACCAGAACCCGTCGTTGCTGCTGTCGCAGCTACACTGCCCACTGTCACCGGCTTCTGCTGTACCGTCAATACCACTTGTGTCGAAGCTACAGATAAAGTTTAGTTGTTTTTAAGCAACATTCGTTACGTATATTAGACATCGAATGTAGTTTTATATATTGTAGTTTTGCAACTTTGTGTTGCAATATTACGATATAAATTATATGAGTTCACATATTAGAAAATAAATCTGAGTCATCTCCGATGTTATTTTTCACACAGTCGCACGCACATCTAAGAAAAAGATTTTTATCAACATTAATTGTCACATTTCGAAATAAATTATTAACAGTTAAGATTTATTAATATATTTTCACAAAAAAAACCACAAACCAGTCGCACCACGCGTTATTACGTGATTCCGCGATACGTTTGTGGACCAAGTGCGTACACAATGTGTTTAAGACACATGTGTGCATTTATACCTGCGCACGGTCGACGCGAAAATGAAGTGAACGAAGCAGTCACCGCTATAAACTCGCATGCTTACATCATTGGAGATGATGCTCGCGCGTTCAGGTTCCACGTATGTATAACCGCATAAAATATGCGAGTATATATATATATATACACAGCAGTTTTATTTAAAAAATTCTAATAAAACGTAATATTTACTAAAATTCCAAGAAAAATCTTTTGCTTATATTATTCACATCAGAATACTCGGAAAACAGAGTTAGAAGAATTACTATTCGAATAATTTAAAAATAATACATACATCACATAATTCGAAACTATTTAAGTTTCAAACTGTTCGAGCTTATATATAAAATATCATTAATAAAATTTCTAAAATAACACATAAAAATGTTGATTAAAAAATGTAGTATTTTTTTATTAAAATAAAGTACACAGAAAGCATATTGTCAGTCATTTAATCTTTTATCAGTTTGTTTTATTTAAATGTATTAGTTTCAATTGCATATAAAAATTAAAGAAGCAAGAATACTTACATTTTATTAGTTGAACCACATCAGTGTGTGTAGATTGCATTACATTGACACCATTCACCTTCAACAAAACCAAGGAATGATTGCAGTGTATACATATTTTACTTGAACAATGAAAACTGTTATTTGTGAAGTTAAATATAAGATAAAAGAGATTTCTATAAAAATTTACAAAAAGAAATTTGAACAATAGTTTATTATGTATCAAAATTTGCTCACTTAACCGCTTAACCTTCTATTATTTGTAACTCAAAAGCTACTAATATTTAATGTATTTCTGTGTGTCAAAAAATAAGTCTCTTTCATATAATAAGAAATCTTATTATATGAAACATATACAAGTGAGAAAAATCTATTGGAAATGTAAGTACTATAATATATATATATATATTTATAGTCTGATATAATGCAAGAAACATCATAAGCACAGGATGAAACAGTCCACATGCATCTGCCTGTATACACTAAATATTCAACTACTAATATGAAAAACATTTTTTTCTGTAATAAATATAATATATTGTACACTACCCCATAAGATTATATTTATATATATATTACAAACTGATGTAATGCTTGCAATTGTTCCAATTACAGCTTATTTATTCACCTTAATGATCTTGTCACCTGCATGAAGACCAGCTCTGGCTGCTGCACCACCTATAAAGCATATTGTTCTCGTGAGAACGTCAGAAAAAAAATTCAAAACATTTTAAATAAGATAAACATGAAAAGGATTAAACATGCCAGACCTTCCTTTACAGACTGAACATAGACCGGATTGTCGCCAGAAACTTTCATTCCAAATCCAGCATCATCCTTGTACAGGACAAGTGTGGCAATGGGTGCTGGCTCGACGACCCCACCGCTGATGGCGCCTGCACCAGCCCCGACGCTGCGTCGCAGCGCTGCCGTTCCATTCATCCCTCCTTTGAACTCCACCTCGCCTCACCTCTATTGCTACCGACCTGTGACAATTCTTATTCTTTGTAAACATGCAGGCTTTTTCCCAAAGCAAGTGTAAACAAGCAATTTTACACCCACATTCAATCTTTCAAAAATTGAAAAATGCAATCATAAAAACCTAAAAGTGTAAAGTAGCTACACACATAAATAGATATATATTTTAAAATTTATATGTAGTATTATATATGTAATATATTATTTATATTTATTTGTAATATGTGTTGCAGTATAAGAATATCATTTTCCAGACTTATTCATATATGTAAGCTACCATATCATATGTCAAGCAAACAATTTCACTTTCCAACATCTTCAAAAAATTTTGTCTAATAACTTTAATAATGTATTTAGTGATTATAAATAATTAAATATATTAATAACATATTACCAATAATAATTAGAAAACACAAATAAAGCTACAACTTCACTTTTGTGTTTCTGCAATTCTATTTTTTAAAGATAATATAACAAAAGAAGTGTTTTTGACATGTACAATTATATAAATATATAATTAGAGATAAGAGAGATAAAATAAAGTTGCATTGTATTTACTTTCATTTTTACATGTTTATCTCTTTTTGTTTAAACTACAATAGTCAAAACAATAATATAAGATACAATAAATATGATATACATGTATCAAAATAATGACATTAATTTGACAAAAAAGTTTATATACAATCTTGATAGCTGAAAATGATATCCTTATGATCTGTGCATTGTAAACACATCAAATACAAATGTTACATTCAGACATGACACTTGTCAATTTTTTTCTTATCACTAATGTAAATTTGTATGCTCAAGCATCAAAATTTACAAATCTAAGTTTCTAAAACACCACTTATAGAAGATACTGATCTACTACATATAATACATATAATAACTCACAATATATATGATAAAATATCCAAATGTTTTTCAAGAAAGAATATAGTAACGTTAAGTATCTAGGAGGCTACATTGAACGTCGTCAAGATCATAAGGTGATAATTAAAGCTCTAAAACTTGAAACATCAAGAAGTGTCCGAAGTAACACAAAGATCTAGAAGTTCAAAAAATTGACACAGTTGAAAGATCGACAGCAGAGAAGCAAGGTCAACAAGGCAATACAAAGCACTTACTTGACACACTACTAGAGATATATATGTATTAATGCAACAACGATAACAAATGCAGATACGCATAACATAATAAGATTACCTTTCATTTAATCTACTTGGCGGCGTCGAGCAAGCGTTAACGAGAAGCTCTCCTCTGGGACGAGTGGAGACGGAGACGAGAGACGAGAGATGAAGCGAGGCAAGACGAGACGAGGCGGGACGAGACGGGACAGAGGGGGCGAGAGACGAGAAACGACCGTTTCCGAAAACACATAAAAAAAAGACACTCCCGGAAACGCGCAATCAATTCGCGCGTAAAATCGACCGCCCGGCGTAGCGTCGCGTCGCACGAAAGAATTATATCACGATTGTCACAACAAAAGGACACTCGACGAACATGGCTGGTGACGGGCAATTACTCCGCCTCTCGCGCACTCATGCAGCATCCCGATCGTGGGACGGCGAAACGCGGAGCACTTTCGAACACGAGACTGGATACAGGTCGCCGAGCAGGACGCGCGACTCGCGGATACGCGTGTCACACGCACGTCGTTGCACAAAGCTGCGCCTCCTTAGGAAAGCGGCTTTTTCCTAAGAAATACGCGTCAAACTGAACGAAAATACGCTACTGAAACAATTGGTAGCCATCTTGGTACCAAGCGATACGCGCACACCATTGATCGCGATAACGATGACAGAAACGCGACTCTACGCCGTTATCATGCCGATAACTGACCAATCAGGGCGCTTCTGTAGCGCACTCATGTAGTCAAACTATCGGAGCTTTGGTCGAAAAAAACATTTTGTTTATGCTAGTTTTTACATATATACGATTTTGCTTTTCTTTTCGCTTCTATTAGAAAAAAGACTGAGAGCGGCCAGGACCATGTAAAAAACTATATATAATAGCAGCTTTTCCGCTCTATAAGCCAGCGCAATGTCCACGGATGGTACACATTGGTTACGTTCAGAAAACTCAACGGTTGAGAGAGCATCACTTATGATAGGACTATTCCTCAAAATCTGCTACGGTTCCAAAAGTA
>QVNW01001735.1:0-30548 GCA_014825475.1 Pseudomyrmex flavicornis
TTTTTTTTTTTTTTTTTTTCGAACACGTCGCGTTATTCGACGAGTTCAACGGGTCTCTCAGATAAATCAAAACGAGCGTAGCTCCGCAGGATCTTGCGAGGCATCCGGAAAATTCGAGAGAGAAAAAGAGAGCGACGGTACTCGTTCTCGAATCGGTGCGCTGAGAGCTTTTGGTCTCGGAAATAAATTTCCGAAGCGGCGTGGCTAGCAGCCCTGTCCTCTCTCTCTCTCTCTCTCTCTCTCTCTCTATCTCTTTGCCTCTCTTCCTCGTCGCCGCGACAAGAGAAGTGGATGTTTTCGAGGGCGTCGCGCAGTGCATTGTTTGCCGTGAGAACCCGGCGCGGAGATGCGCAGAGAGATATTGCGAAGAGATAGAGAGAAAGAGGAAGACAGATGGAGAGGAGAGAAGGAAGAGACGAGAGCGCGAGAGACGGACAGGAGAAAGGACAGAGAAAGAGAGAGAGAGGAAGAGAGAGAATGAGGCTCGAGAACGGAGAAGGGAGAGAGCCCAGCTCTGGCATCGATCTAGTCGTCGGTTCGGCCGGGGGCGGAGCAGGGACACAGGTGCTTCTCCTCGTCTACAGGCTTAGTGTCTGAACCACCAGCCCCAGAACCACCTCTGCGAATCAGCCTTGATAGCGCCGACCGGCTGCTCTATATAGCCGCGGACGAAACTCTCGTTTGAATTAGACAGAAGTGTGCCGTTTCTCTCTCTCTCTCTCTCTCTCTCTCTCTCTCACTCAGAAACAGTTACATAAGGGAAAAGGTTAATATAAAGGGAAATTTCTCGTCAGTCGCTATACATACATGTTTCTATAAAGAGATAGTCGTGGAATTACAATATTTTTAATATATTTAATATTTTTAATATTTTTCTCTTAAGATTTTCTTTCAAAACCTGTTATCAAGTGCCATAACACTTATTTATTAGAATATTAGTTTTTTTTCTAAATGCCATCAATTGCAACTATCTTACGCTTATTATTTTATCGAAATATGACCACTTTGTTAATGATCACATTATTCCGTATTTTTTTATGAATACTTTTCTCGAATTAATCTTCTAATAGTTATGTAATATTCAATACGCAATGGAAAATGTCACGTGCGCATTAACCAACAAAACATATGATAAAACTCCGTCCATTTTATTAACAGCGACGTAAAAAATTTCTTTCTTTGCCGCAGAATTCTTTCGCGGAGTAAAATCCGCGACAATTACGAAACGCTTAAAAGATTTATAAGAATGTCTAGGTAAAAAAAAGTAGGAGAAGCGTTTCGGACTCTGAAAGATGTGAAGGATCGAGTCGAGGCAAACTTTTATCTCGCAAAAAAGAAACTAACTCTGAATAAATTAGAATTCGAGCGAATCCGCGCGTGATGTATAATGTAATGGATACCGTGAAAGTAAGAATGATAGGGAAGAGCGTGAAAGAGAAGAAGAGGCGAGGAAGTCTATAAGCGCGTCCGGTTCGGAGCTGATTAATTATTTCGGTTTCGAGTCGAAACTAACAACCGCGCCGTGGACGGACATAATTCTCGGAAACAGAAGAGACTTCCTCTCTCGATCTTCGACGCTCAGATCGAATCCTCATCCTCACGGACCTTCATTTCGTCGTCAGCGTTGCGATCTCGTCTCTCCGACTGCGCGTCGGGGAGAGATGAGCGGGGAAGTTCAAGAGTCAAAAATCCAGGAGGTTTTTTGGAGAATCCGTAAGAGGAAATCGTAGATCTCTCGAAACCGACGCGTTGTATCGCGTATCTCTCGTTTACCTTTCGTCTCTCGTCAGGTACGGCCGATCTCCACCCCGAGTGGAGGGCTCGGATTTATGGGCGACCGATCTGGTTTAGGATATCGCCGGCGTGTTCGTGTCAACGGATAATATCTCCTGTGCGTGTCTCGGCGATTTACGAAGGAATCTTTCGAAGGTTTGTGTTGTGTCGTGCGTTGAACCGATGTTCACACACGCGCGCCACTCGGACGTTTTTCGCGCGAACTCGCTCGTAGTTTCCGGGTTAAAACACGAGGACAGGTGTCGGTCCACGCCGCTCAAATCGTAAACCCTTGGAGGAATCCGACCGATTTTACTCCACATTCGCGAACAATGTATCTTCAGGTCTCGATCTCGTTACGTGCCGGTCGACTTTTCTGCTCGCTTTTCTGTCTGAACTCCGATCGTGCACGCCTCCTCCTCACGAATATATCTTCCTCTCTCACGAGTTCAACTCTCCAACCTTCCACGTATATAGACACACATATGTATACACACACATGTATGCGCCATACATACTCGACGATATTATCCCTCGGAGGGGCACAAAAGTGGCGCGTTTTTACGATCAGATGGAAGCACGGAGCACGGAGCCCTGAGAAATGATGGAGTCGCCTCAGTCGCCTTCTCGTCCGTGCGGAGAAAATAAGAAGTCGAAATAAAAGGAACGGGAGAAGAAGGAAGAGAGGAAAGAGAAGAACAAGAAGAAGACGCAGAAGAAGAAAACGAAGAGAGAACGAGGAGTGAGGAGGAGGAGGAGGAGGAGGAAGAGGAGGTGGTAGTGGCGATGGTGGTGGTACTCGGGACTAGGGGGACGAAACGAGGAGGAGAGGACTCGGCTCGGAGATCATCTGCCGCTATAACAGGCTGCCAGCTGGCAAAAAAGTCAAATGCGAGGTTCCCTTCGCTATGCGATGCTATGTTGATGGCGTGTCGCTGCTTATTTTCAACTCGCTGCCTGCATACCTGGTTAGATCCGAGAGGGATCTCTGAAATGTTCTTGGCTCCGATCCGAAATCATATACTACTGCTTTCGCCTCTCTGCCTGGCCGCGTCTTCTTCTCTCTCTTTTTCTCTCGTCGTCTCTTTCCCCGCTCTGTCTCTCGTCGTTCACGAGCGGCTATCACCGACGTCGACGACGTCGCCAATCACATTTCCGTACTTTTGACTCTTTCCTCAAACATCTCCGTGTACGAACGAGCTATAACAGTAAGCTAAATTCGTCTCGGATAAGAAATATATATCGACCGCGTTCTTGGCTTCGCAATCGCAAATCGCGCGATGCGTTTGTATGCACGTGTATTCATGCATTTTTGAGCAAACGTAACGAGTATATACCGCGGCATCATCGTCCTTTCATTTTATCGAGCATCGTTCCGGGCACTACATCATTGTTGAAACGCCAGCTCGAGAGTGAAATCGTACTTCCGCCGGGAAGTTTGGAGGTTTCCGGACAGTAAACACGATATCCCCGGCGGTGCCCCGGTATTATTTCGTCCCGCGAATAGACATAAAGTCTATTTGTGATGTACGAGTAGTTGTTACGGGAGGTTGGTTTCGGGGCTGGCTCCGTGTCGTGACGCGTTTCGTGCACACCGCGCACCGGAAGGTCGAGCGAAATGGTGTTTTACCATGGACAGGTACCAGGGGTACCTCGCTCCTTAGAATGCAAAAACGCTTTCTCCCGTTTCACGCTGAAATTCTAACTCCTTTCGGCTTGTTATACAATCTTATCGCGACTCCGCTCGCGCGGCTTTCCTCCCGCCTCACGTGTTTCACTCTCTCGCCGAGAATGGAGGCCTTAAAGTCTCGGGCGAGTGTTACCCTTCGGGTGAGAACGAGACGAACCAGAGCGGAGAAAGAGAGAACGGAGAGAAACGCACGGCAGCCAGTCAGGCAACCCTTGGGCTTGATCCACGTTTGTACTCGTGGCCCGTAGGGGTGTCGGAAAGGGGGACCGGGGTTGGCGAGAGGTGAAGTGTGCGGGGCACCCTTCCCCCTGGGCTAGGTAGTAGAAGGGGTGTCGTGATAACGTCACGCTCTGACAGAGTGCCGCTGCTATCGCGCCGCCACACGCCGGCAGAGAAACAAAATGGAACCTCCGACCGACCGACCGACCGACCGGCCGACCCTTTCTCTCTCTTCGTCCTTCTCCGCTCTCGCTCGCTCACAGCGTACCTCCGTTTCTCTTTCTCGTCGCTCATCTCGTCGCGATACTTTGGTCGTCCCGCGATTTCGACCTCAACGGAATGTTCTCGAGGCACCGTCGACACGTCGCCGGCGAGCGACACGAGAAACGCGACCGCACGGATTATAACAGCCATCGAGACGTCGAAAACGCCGAGAGAGAGAGAGAAAGAGAAAGAGAAAAGACCAGAAAGAACGACTGCACGTGGAGAGTCGAGTACCCACCTTTTCCAATCGTCCCGAGGCACTCGAGATTCGATTCGGGAGATTAATGATCGGACCAGAGGATCGGGACGATCCTCTCCCGAGCGCCCTCGGGCCACGAGACGAAACCCCGTTTCCCGTCCTTCCGATTCGAGGAACGAAGGACACGGAAAGGAGATCCCGTCTCGGCGAGCGAACCGCAAAAGAGATTGGGAGTATCGTTGATATATGAGTGTAATCCAGCTTCGGTCTCGGTGCCCGGAGAATATTAGTTTACTTTTGGGACAAAAGCGGATCGATCGTCGGCGTCGTCAATGACGCTCAATAACTGCAGAGGAGAAAGCAGCACCGTCGAAAGGATCGAAGGCTGTAAACTGCATCGCGTGATGTGAACACGCAAACGAGAAAGAGGAACGTCATCTCTCGATTTAGAGAGAAAAATTGCATGTAGTTTTCTACATTTCCCTTGTACACATTTACAATTCATTATATATTTCCTCAGCCGAGAGGTATATATGTTTCGAGTTATATATCCACAAAATTCAAAGCTATATCTGTCAAACGGGGGCAGAGATTTCGATACGAGCAAAAAGTTACGCTCTCTCGTAATGCCAGCGGGTCGTTGATTCGCGGTCGTTTATACACGGCGTGACAACCGCGCGTAATATCGAGTAAATCGGAGAAATTGAAACTCGGCGGTGTTCCGCGCGATACCATTCCGCGCGTAGGTAGGTAGGTAGGTAGTAGATACCAGTGTATATTACGCGGGGCGCGCGCGCGCGCGCCCGACTACAAAAGGTGCGCGCGAGAGCGCGAGTGTGAGCGAGAAATGACAGAGAGAGAGAGAGAGAGAGAGAGAAAGAGAGAAAGAGAAAGAGAAGTCGGGGGGAATCGATATGACGAGCGTTGCATACGCGGGGCTCCGGAGAGCACACGTCCTG
Source organism: Pseudomyrmex flavicornis (assembly GCA_014825475.1). Classification (NCBI taxonomy): domain Eukaryota; kingdom Metazoa; phylum Arthropoda; class Insecta; order Hymenoptera; family Formicidae; genus Pseudomyrmex; species Pseudomyrmex flavicornis. The sequence goes on from QVNW01001735.1 coordinate 5,105, forward strand.
CTCAAATGCACACAAGGTCACACGGGTGTCCGCACACGGAAATCCGGATCGGATCCGGCACAGCGATCCGCGAATACGCCAGCTCCGGATTTTTGGCCGCCTGTGTGGACGCGCGCAAACGCGACTCTTGTCTCTTTGTGCTCCCGAATACCGGCGTATATCAAACGCTCATAATAAATAGGAGAGCGCACGATATTAATTCCATTAATTGTAAAGCTCGCGCGCGCGCACAAGCCACGTACCGCGGGCGAAAAAACCTTTGGGATGTCCTCCACTGTCAAAGCCGCGAGTCGAGTTTCACAAGAGTGTATTGTTGCGCGGGCATATTTTCCAACACGCTCCCATACGTGTGTGTGCGAGGCGAGTTTGCCAAACGTGCGCGGAACCGACGTCGGCTAATGGTACGGAAGGGGTGGCGAAAATAAAGAGGGTGGACCAGAGGGTGGAGGTTGTAATTAAAACAGGAATGTTAATTACTCTTTGCATTACCGAAAAGCCTGTTATTGCCGGTGCCGCGCGGTGGATCGGCCTGACTAAAGCGCAGGTGTAGAGGAAATTTCAGATGAGCTCTTTCGCTACACAGAGAACGTCGCGCTCGTTAACCAGATTTCTTCTGCGCGAGCTCAGAAAAAATAATAAAGAAACATTTTGACGTGGGAGAAACGATCCGCAATTGTGTATTACACCGTTGCGCAGTGTAATAACGGAAGTTTAGAGACTGGCTCGCGACAGACAAATTCCGCGAAGAGATTAGCGGGTAAACGTAATCGGAAATAATGAGACAAATTGATTCGAATGCTAACGTGCGTGACGCTTCGTGCGTGTTACGTCCGCGCGTAATTTTACCGACTCGATCGGGAAACAGGAAACGTCTTATTTGCGATAATAACCGGTCCCATCGCGTACACTAGAGCGTCGTTTGGAGTCACGTTTCGAATGAAACGGATCGCGAGGACGGATCTTTGTGTGGTTCGTTCGAGAAACGATCGTCCGGAAGAAATTCCGAGGCAAGAAACAATTTCTTCGGTCCCGCGCGAGCGATGGTTCCTGGAACCGACAGTAAAACCCACGGTGCTTACAATCTTAAGTCCCGCCGATGTAATTTATGCTGTAGACAGAAACATCATCCTCCGCGCGTTCCCGCGCGAAGATCATTCCGGCAGCAGAAATCATCTCTCGCCGCTGGAACACTTTGTTGTCGTTAAAAGGTTTCGCAGTTAAATACAAAGAAGCAGATGAGACAAGGCGGTCCCGTGGGTCAGGCACTAGTTAAGGTCGAGGGGTCGTAAATACGGGTCCGAGTTTCAAGAGACCGAGAGATGATTTATAGAAACTTAAATCCCCGGGGCTGCTGCGTCTCCTCTCTTCTCCTTTCTCTCTTTCTCCATCTTTTCTTCCGCGAGTCGACACTCTCGAGTCGGACGGCTCTCTATCTCCGACTCTATACACACGTGCGCGCTAAAACTACCGGTGTGTCTATGTCTATCTCTTTTTGCCATCAGCGAAACGGTATTATCGCGAAGTCTGGAAGAAAGAGGAGAGGGAGGTGAGTCTTTCTCTCTCTCTCTCTCTCTCGCAGGGCCACTGCGCGTTTCTTCGGGGGCCCGCGCTGCGCCCCACGGAATATTTAATTACAGCCTTTACAGTCGAGCGAGAAGAAAATAACGCAGACCAGCGGCCGAATGGCTCCGCGCTGGAACGCACTGCTCTGTGTTTACCTCGTACTTCTAATTGCTTCGGTTGGGGCGAGTCTGCCATTACGATGGAACGGAGATCGCGTATCTCTTCGCTACTCGCGCGCGCGCGCGTGTGTGTGTGTGCGTACGTACTCACACGTGGTAGCCGTGGCCGAAACAAAACTCCCGAGCGAGATAATTATTGAGCCCTCTCGCTGTTGCTGCCGGCGAGCGCGATTCCTCCACTTCGACCCGAAGTTCCGGTGAAATCGCCTACTTCTTCTTCGTCGGAATTCTTAAAAGACTGTCCGCGAGAAAGCGCTCGATAATAGTTCGTCTATGTAAGTCTCGAAATAATTGCCACGCGAAAGAACTCGTGCGCGCGCTTTACACGGAGAGAGATAGAGCGTCGTGTGTTTTATCGTCGTGTGTGTGTGTGTGTGTGCGCGCGCGCGCGCGTGTACGCGGACGCAAGTTATCTCGCTACTGTGCTATCAATAACGTAACGAAGTTGCGAACGGGCGACACTGTAATTGCCATTTTCTCATGCTCCGCGCGTAATCAGGAGACTACATTTAGTCGAACTACATAAAGTAATAATATGTTAAACTTTCTGAAGGTAGTTTGACAGTCGAGCGATTAAATCCCGTGACAGCAACACGTCGCAATCTTCTCGTGTCTCTCGATTATGAACTCGGGGGCATGCGAGCATAATCAATTTCTCCCATCGTCCATTTCTCCGTTAAAACGATTCTCTTTTTTTTTCCTTCAATTAATAAACTACCTGCGGCGGATAACACGTAATCCTTCTAAGAGCTTTGAACGACTCGCGCGCGTAGTCGCGAGTGCCCTTTTCAGTGATAGAGCAATATTTCCATGGCGAGTATTAACACGCGGGGACCTCCCTTTAAGCGTGCAGACACCTTCGTAGGTAACGTCGGCGGTGCCACGCGATGGTGTTGGTGAGGAAAAGGGGTACGGCCATGTTGGTGAGGTGGCCAATGGCGCGCGGAGCACCTGCCTCCCGTCTCTCGCATGTTTCACCGGACGTGTGTGCCGGCGAACCGTGTGGGCGTTCGTACGTTTCTCTACACGTGTATGCGTGCGTAAAGGGCGCGCTCGCGTAAGCGCGCGCGCGCGTGCGTGCGTGCGTACGTACGTACGTACGTACGTAGACGCTACGTACACGCGCGCGAGTGTTTTGCGCGCGCTCCTTTATGGGGAGATTGCATTGCAGCGTTGCCGTGGTTGGCCTCTCGCTCCTTCAGTCTCGGATATTTTCCGTGCCTTATTGTGTGAAAAAAAAAAAAAAAAAAAAAAAAAAACGAAGAAAAAGGAATTTATCTACCCTGTACTTTTATTTCCTCGAACAAAAATGGCGTGACAGCTGAGAGGAACGGGGTATATACTTTGTAATTAAAAGTATTACAAAGATACGCTCTCTCTTCTTTCTCTTTCTCTCTCTATGTGAGTATTTTAATGTTTCTACATGAAACTAATAGTGCGATTATATTAGACGTGCTCGGACTAATTATAGCTCTTGTCTGACTATCGCGCCGATGATTGACGTCGATGTTTCAACTATCCCCGATTATCTAGCGTTATTAATTTCCGGCCCGTCGACTAATGCGGGTATTCGTTCGCACCTGGTAGTTATAGCCGCTGCTCCTATACTTAGGCGAGATGCGTGGATTGCATTAAAATTGCGCGTGAGCTCCATTTTCGCGCGGCCACACCGCGCGCGCGCGCGAGAACACCTTCTCGTTATTCTCGATCGCGCGAGATTCGCCATTCGCACACAGCGCGGTGATTTAAGATTAAAAAAGTAATTGACCGTAATCTAGGAGGATCGAGAGGAACACCGCAGCGGCGGCGCGTAATCGTCGCGATATTCACGACGAGACCGGCTGTAATTACGCGATCGTGCGAGCGTGTCGATCCTGTCAAAGTGATGCCGTCGCGATAATTGCGCGCTACTTCGCGCGACGTGCCCGGAAGCGGCGGAATATCGTCGGTCGCGCAAAAAGCTGGCGCAGAATTAAGAAGAGAAAATCCGGCGCCGTCGTCGCCGATCGCGATATATTATGTTTGTCTCAGAACAACGAGCGTCTCGACACGACGACAAGGTCGTCCCGCCGTCGATGACAATCAACGCAGAGGGACCGTCTTCGCGAACCGACGACACAGCTTCGTGCCAATTATGGCGAGCGAAAATTTATGCATTCGATACGTAGGTACGCGTATAACACACATCGTATTCGCGCGAAAAGGGAGAGACGCGAGAGAGCTCGGGCTGAACGATTAGATTGTATATAGCCGGCCACGACGTGGAAGATGGATCGGTTGTCTTTGACCCACTTTTTGCGATGTCGCAACGCGTGGTTTAAGTCGACGTACGAATGTTTTCCAACACACAGAGATAATCGACTTACTCGATCGACTCTTTAAATTTTATTGCCGATATGAATAGAAGTTTTTCACACTTTTTTTTTTTTTACACACTGGACTTTACAGTTTGCGATTGTTGCGACGTATGCATTTCTCGAATTTTACGCGCGTGATAATTTTCTGCCAGCGCGCACTGGATCACCGGTGATTAATCGTCGTCCGACACCGCGTGCGATAGAAATAATTTTCGCCGCGGTTCATTGTTTTTCATTTGCCGTGGCGTTTATCGCGTAATCGCGTGCACGTATCGCGTTGTCTACGCGTGCGATTTCCGCGCGGAAATTTCTTCGCACGTATTCCGCGCTGACGATCTCGTGTGTGGGTAGGTATAACCTCGGACGCGAAGGCGCTCATGATGTTGCACACGGCCTCGGTAAATCGTTCTCGAAACACAGAGAAAGAGAGAGAGAGAGAGAGGAGATAGATTTCGTGAGGAATGAAGAAGAGAAAGAAAGAAAAAAAAAAGAAAAACAATAATAATAAAAAAGATCGAGCGGTCGGCGAGGGCCACGGTACCAGTTAAAATCTTCATTGCGGTCGGCCATTCTTCTCCCGGAGGTCTCTCTTCGTCTTGACTCGGGGTTCGTCCTGGGTTCCACCTGGTGCTTTCGCGCGGCGTCTCTCTCCCCCTCTTCCCCCTTCGCCACGTAATTCTTTCCGCGTAGCTCCTTTTCTTCCCGTCCCGTCCGTCCTCGACTCGGCGCGGCAGACGGCACGACCTAAGGGCAGTGATGCGTGCATGCGAAGGTCGGCACCTTTCAGCCCCGTGCACTTAAGGACGAGTTTCATCCACTAGCGTGAACGAAGCCTCGATCACGCCGCGCCTTTCTCGTCCACATTATCTCGGTCTCGCGTATTTCCCACGGGGATGATGATTGCACGTTGAGCGAAAACCCGCGCCTCTCAATCCTTCACCTTCGACGTTTCGAGTTCCGCGCGAAACTCTCAAACACATCTCTTGCCGCGGACTTCCTCCGCGGAAAAGTTTCTTGCTCGAACGAAAGATCCCCGAAGCAAAAACTCACCGATATTTCCTGACGATACATCCAGTCGGATTAAAAGCGCAGGCGATTTCACATTGTAAAAGTTACTTATTAATAGCTTCGGGGTTATTAAAGTTTAACTGACCGTATCGATAATCGCATCTCGCTAGTAAGCAATTAATCCCTTAATGGCATTTCTTCTCCTCGCCGCTAAGAACTTAAGTTATTAATAAATCAATCTTGATTGCGCTTGCAAGAATATATACCTATCGTTCGAAAACGACTTTTGAATTGGTTTGAGAGTGTGCGTCATTAAAATAATTTGTTTAAAATTTTCTTATCGATACGTGCATCAAATAAGAAAAAAAAATAGACGACCTCGGAAAGAAAACATCGATGAGATCACAAATTTGCAAATTTGTTTGCGCAGACGCGAAAGCAAACGCACGTGGAAAATTCGGACCGCGGTGTGTTTCCACACGCGGCGTATAAAAGAAGAGCGGAGCAATTAATTGCGTATCGTATCGGAAGCGAATGCCCGGGGCGCGAAATTGGCACGATAACTCCTCGCGAAATCGTCACGCTGGGAAATCTCCACGTGTCGGACGAGAGAGCGGGTCGCCAGAACTTCTCGCTTGTCGAGGTTCGATTCTCCTGCCGCGCCGCGCCAGTGTGTTCGCGTCCACCATAATAATTCCCCCGTGATTTTTATTTGGTCCCGTTTCATTGCCCGGGATGGCCTATGGGCAGCCGGTACGGTCTGTTATTAGCGTCTGGTGCTCGGCGTTATTGCCGCGCGGCTATACGCGCGCACAGCTCTTGTTCTCCCTTTCTCTCCCTCCTTTTCCGCCGTTATATTTCGCTCCTTCTCTTGCTCGTCTTTCTCGTTCCCTATCAACGGGAATGGTGGTGCACGGGGCCGCGAAGAAGAAGAGGGATTGGTCGGATGAGAATCCTTCCGCCGGGCTCGACGCCATACCAGGCTCTGCACGCGGATATATAGCGCACGCCAAAAATACATTCAACTCGGCTTGTCAGCGTGTCAGGAAAGAAAAGTTTTTCTGCCTTCTAACGTTACGCAATTTTCTTTTCGTGGGACGAAATTTTTAATTACATCAATATGCGATCGTTCGAGTCACATATTGATATAATTGCAAGTTGCGCGCGTTCGATGATGCTTGCGACGGATTTGTCGCAAAATAAAAGAAAATCCAACAACTGACGTGAACTGCATCGCCGTCTTATCTTTATCGTTTTATCGAGGTCATTCGTTTGAATTCCACGACACGTGTTTCGACGGGCGAGTCTTTCGAGAGAAAGAAATAAAGAAGTTTCGCGCGCGTAATCGCACCACGGGCAAAGAGCGCGAGTTATTTGGTAGCTACCGCCGCTACGAAAGACATCAGGTTTGTTTTACGGCGCAGTTAAATACGATTTAGGTTTTAATTAAACCTAACTCGGAAACGAGAAGCGAGGGGGCGGGTCGCGCTGCTCGATTCGAGCATATACGAGACCGACGCAAGGGCGGCGATAAAATATACACGTGGGTATACACACCGACGTTTCTCATCCTACCTCGCGCGCCCTTCCTCTCCGCTCCTCCCCGATCATTTTTGTCTTTTCTCTTTCTCGTTCGATTAAAACAAAAAACAAAAAAACAAAAAAAAACAATATATGTTGACCGTGCGAGTAAACAGGCAGAATGCTCGTAAAGACAGTTTACTACCCGGCGAGAGCCGACCGACCGACCGCCCTGCGCCGCCGTCGTGTTTCTATCGCTATCGTGTTCTCCTTAATGCGATCGTGTGTTACGTCGCTCGCCGCCGTGGCGAACGCGTGATTGATGCCGAGGTATTGAACGATCATCGGCCATAATTTTCAGACGACCGGCGAACGGGATTGCGCCGAGAGAAGAGAGAGAGAGAGAGAGAGAGAGAAAGCCCGCCGGGCACCGCTACGTAGGAATCGCAAGCCGGTCGGCGCCGCAAAGCGTATTATGGGGTTTCGAAAGTTTTATTACACTTTATGTTACACGTACATATCCTGAAATTATACAATCACATTAAAATGTATAGCTAAATTATAGTCTCTTCTTACGCGTCAAATTTGTACCTCGAAGAGGATATTCGGAATATGATAAAAAAAAAAATTAACTGTATAATCAGGAAAAATATATCGTGAAAATGCGAGAAATATAAGTTTCGCAGGCAATTTCGGATTTAAAGTTGCGTGTTCGCAGTCGAAACTCTCGTGGCTTCGGTCGGGGGAGGCGAATCGGGACGGTCGGTCGGAAGCGCGAGGTGACCGCAGGCATAGAGAGCCGGGGTTCGGCGTAATGCGCGCGTATGATGTGTACGGATAATTGCAGTAGTTGCAGCCACGACCGTGCAGCCGTGGCGGCGGTGAACGGTGGCGCTGGCTGCCTACCGTTGGTTGGGGTTGCGGTGGCAAAGGGTGTCACCGGTTGACCCTCCTCTCTCTCTCTTTCTCTATCTTTCTCTCTCTCTCTGCCTCCCCTTTGCCCGTCCTTCCCTTTTGCACCACTAATCAAATTCAAATGCATATACCTAGCAGCCAGTGCACACACTCGTGCCGTTGATGAAATTATGGTCGACTGCACTCTGCAACGGCGCGGCGCGAAGCTCCCGCGCGTCAGCGACTCCGTCGAGTTATAGCCGCGCGATCGTCGATCGGAAAAGATCGCCGACGTCGATGCGCGGCGGTTCGCCATATTCGGATAATGCGAGCGAGCATTAACGGTGGTAATGGAATTTCTAAGTAACTCGACATGTACGAAACGTGTCCATCTGAGTTTAGATCTAAATTACACGTGGAAACGTGGTGAACGCGAAAAATTATTGCATTCACTTTACCGGCGCCAAGTTACGATTCAATAAAAAAAGATAGAGTAGCTATTAAACGATAAGACGTCAACTTGGTCTTTAATTAAAGACAGTTTTAGCTCATTTCATGTAACAAAGTAGCGAATAATAGATTCGAGCAATAAACGGCAAATACACGGCACATCCATTCCCACAACGCGCGAGAGGGAAAATTGTGCTGAGACGAAACATCGATCACGCGCTCATTGAAGGACTTTCGAGAAGGCAAGGCGGAGATAGATATATCTGCAGGAGGAGGGGAAGAACGTATCGTCCACGATATCCCGTCTGTCCGGCATGGCAGTGCACGGTGCAGTGATGCACATAATGGGCGGGATGTGCACTTGCCGCGGGAGCCAATTATTCGATACGGCGGCCGGTAGATTCGCTATACCGTGCCGCCGCTATCTCCTGCACGCATCGCGCATAGGCCTCTGGCCAAGTCCTTCCTTTTCACGATTTCGCTCCTTGCGCGCGTTTCTCATTCTCTTCATTTCCTTTGACACGGTACACAGAGACAAGAATATTTTAATGAGACAAAAAATCATTACTCTTCAAAGAGACTGTGAGGCGACGATAAAAAATTAAAAAAAAAGAAAAGTGAAAATGTGTATTATAATAACAATAAGCGCGGAAAAATTTATGTGTTTGCGTTCGAATATAAAATCAGGACGGGAAGCGATATTTTTCTTGGGGTGCGAAATACAAGCCCGTTAAATCGAAGGAGTCCGAGTTGAGACCGGATCGACGCGGAGACGAAGCGCCATTACAATACCAAATGGCGGATTCGAGAACGAGTCCCCTTCCCATCGACATATCCGGTGGACGACGTCTCGCCGCGGGGGCAACAATGGCAGAATCCTTCAATTGTATTGAAATCCTCGGTGAACAAATGTGCGGCCAAATTCGTCAATAAATCTACAAGTCAACCAGTCCGCCGCGCCTCGCCGACAGCCTTCCTCTCCCTCCCTTTCTCCGCGCGAGATCCACGACGTGCAAAACGCGCCGGCGTGTGCGTGCGCGAGAATAAGGAACGCATTAAAATGCAGCCCTGGGTGTCTCGCGGAGGTACCTCCGGCACCCCCTACAGTGCGGTTTCTCACGCGAGCGAGGCGGCGATAAGCGCCATTTTGGCCGATGCCAATTCTTATTCCACGGTACACCTGGTGCACCGTGAAGAAAACCGTATGCGCGTATTTTTTTCTCAGACTGACATTTTTAGGAAAATATTGCGTTACGACGAAAATATTCATGTAAATTCATTTTATTCGTTGCGCAAAACAAAAACTACGAAAATCATTTTAATAATTTTTTTTTAAATTATTTGAGAGAAGATGCTTTCCAATATCTTAAATACCGAGGAGAGTTCGGTTTTATGAGTCACGTTCAAATACTTAACGTAACGGTCTCGATCTGTCCCAAGCGATCTACTCCCCCTCATGGTTTTACAAACGTTTCTTCGTAAAAAAAAAACGTAGACGGAAAGCCGGCTATAGTTGACGCGTCCTGCAGGACAACCCACGGTATCCCGCGGGATACCGCGGCCGATCGTTTTCTAAGAGCGGCTTGTGCAATTTTAATGACGCTTTCCCGATTCCCGGCGCCCCGGCCGCTTCCACGTGTGTGCCACTTACACGCGTGCCGCGCCGATTCGCTTATGTACTCGGTTCCATCCATCTGAGGTATTTCCAATCATTGTAAAACCCCGACAGCGCACACCGGGATCGTAAACCGATCGGGAGAAATGATATGGAGTTTGTGCTTGCGTATTATATGTTTACCGGGTGTCCGTGGATACGCGCATGCATAATGCAGGCAAAAAGGGGGAGAGCAAAGCGGGCGTCTTTCTCTCGAGATCGTAATGGGGGCCGATGTGTTATCTGGAAATGGTTTTAGAAGGGCGACGCACATCTCCCCCTCGATGTATGTATATAAAAGCCGCCGAGGCATTCCGCGCCATGGGATCTCCGGAAAACGCGCGATGGATGGAATCTCGCGGTACGCCCGGGCAAATGCGAAAAATCCTGGAATATAATCTCTCCGTTGTATGTCTTTCGTTTTTCTTCCTCGTGATCCCCTTCCTCAATCCCCGCGGCCAACAATCGGTCCTCACGGGCGCGTAAAACTTCTTGAGACGGTCGTACGATCCCCGTGAAATTGGTTTTATACGAGAGATGACGGCGAATCGCCCACGTTCTCTCTCTCTTTCGGAAAAGGTTTCACTTGCGAGCCGGTCATTGTTGCGCGCGATAGCAAGGATAAAAAAAAGAGGAGAATAATATCATCAGACAAATGTGCACAATTAAACGAAATAGTATATTTATTTCAACACTATATAAATATGTAACTTTGATACAAACGCGCATCGCGATGAAATTACGCGGCTAAAGACGTGGCACGCTTTTGCGCGCGCTTTTTGCGACGCTCATTTTGTTACGCCGTTCTATCGAGTGTCAGCATCTTAAGAAAAAAATATTCCACCCTTTCATCTCTCTCTGTGTTCTTGATCGGGACTGTAATTGCTGACGTTTGGACATTTTGTTCGCGGCCTCGAATTGATCTCCGGTTCCATGAGCTATAGTAGCTGCCTTATAATTATCTTTTTTTGCACCGGGTTTCGAAATTGGAATCCGCGATTAATCCCGTTTTTTTCGGGCAGCGCGCGCGCGACATTCGCAGTTTAATGCATTGGCGCATTCTGCTTTCACGTGTGTGGCCGCGGTGGGCCTAATAGGTTCGATTACTCTCGCTCTTTTTTCTCTTGCTCTCCCGTTTATTACCGGTATGATAAAGTTCCCGTGAGACCGTCCGCAACCAGTTTTTCTCTTCGCCACCGGCCCGTTTTATTTTTGCATGTAATCGCAGCGATGTAATTCTCCGCGGCATTCACGGGGGCTATTCGTATCTTCTTGCAATCGAACGTGTAATTAAAAGTACCTCCTCTCTCCCCACCCCCTTGCCCCGATCACCGCTTGTTTGCGCCCGAGCCCACACACGCTCATGGTTTTTGTCCCGCTGAAAAACTTTTTTCGCTCCTCCATAGATTGACGTTCTACGCGTATTTTCGTACGTACACACGACGTACGCGCTGACATTCGCTAAAGCCGCGTTTGTCTCACAGTCCACCGGCGAACTTTCCACCGTCGACGCGTCGCGAGAAGGAAAACCGGGGGGAGGTGGCAGAACGGGGAGGAAGGGGGAAGGGAAGAGGTGGCAGAGCTGTCTCAGACATGTTCGAGGAGAAACAATCGATAGCTTTTAAACAGGAAGCGCACACGCGTTTTCTATGGGGTCGACGTTATCGGCGGTAACGAAAACGCGCGCGCTCTCGCGCTCCGTAAAAGGACGACGTGTCTCGTGTCCTCCGTTTCCTTCGTTTCTCGCTTCCTGCCCGTGAATAAGCCGGGGTTACACCCTCCGGCTGCCGCGAGACACCCTTCGTCAAAGCACAAAGCTCGTCGTCTCGCGACGCGCCGGAAAGCTCGGGCGCTACTCTTTCGCCGTGTCTCCCTCTTCCTCTTGCCTTTTCTCTCGGCCGCTACATTCTCATACCGCTCTTTCATTTCGCACGTGACGACCGGCTCCTCCGCATCATACGCTTTGATTTACGTCGGACCAGCGCCACTCCTTGTTCGCCGTATACGTACCGTTTCCACGACTGTATACGTACCGTCTTTCAGTTCCGCACAAAGAACACGCGTCATACGCGCGCGTATCTAGCACAATTTTTCGTTCGCTTGTGTGTAATCTACGTTAAAAAAAAAAGAAAAAAAAGAAAAACCTTTCAACTTGAAACCGACACTTGCGGAACGTGCTGTATTTTAGATTAATATCACATCTTGGAAATAATAACACTGGGAAAGTTGAGCCGTCGCTACGATTTATCATTAATATTCGAACACTTCGGGCGCGATTACATTTTACGTAATCTATCGCATGACTCGCCGCATAACTCATAATAACAGTCCACGTCAAAAGTTCTTTTTATCGCGATGTTCGCGCGAGATGTTCCGGGATTAATCATTCGGCGATAGATCGCGCGTCCGAGGGCCCGACGGGCGCAGCGCGCGAAAACGAGCCGGGGCTCTCTCGTATCGGAATTGCAAAACTATTTGCCCCATATCGGCGAGCGCGCGCGGCGAGCATCGTAATTTATCTCGCGCCTTACATTTCACTTTCTCCCTCTCTCTCTCGTTCGCACTCTCTTCGCTGCTGTTTCTCGGAGGGAACACGCAGGATTATGCCGAGATAGGGTGTGTGTGTGTATGTGTGTGCGCGCGCGCGCGCGTACGTATTTCGCAAGGAGAAAACGCGCGTTCTGTCCTCGCGAAATTAGCATACCGGTTTATTAATTACATTCCCTCTCCCCTTTCCACGCTTCTTCTTTCCCTTTGTACGCGAGCCGCGAGTCAGTCGCATCCGTGTACAGGACTCGTTCTCGATTTCCAGCGCGAATCTGTTGTTTGTCGCTGTTGTTGCAAGGGAAGATGAGAAAGAGGAGGAAGAATGACGAGTCGCGATCCTTTTTCTCGTCTCTTCTTGCGGACATAAATCTCTCTTCGCCTCCCCTCGCGCGAGCGACGACTTTTTTTTTCAGACGGCTATGCACACGCGCGCGTGTACGCAGCCTGAGTTGTTATCGAGCAAGAGAGTTTCGTCGCGCGTCATTATGTTCAACGAGAGAGGGAAGTAACAGAAAGCGCGCGCATTTCTCCTCGCCGCGCGTTCGTTCGTGGGGATCGAGAAATTCGCGCGTAACTCTCGTTACACGTCGGATCTCAGGTTCTTCTTGCAGTTCCTTTCGATTATCGCAATTGGTCCGGTAATGTATTTCGACGCTTTTTCTCGCGAATACTATTTTAAGCGAATACATACATACAAATCGATTTCGATTTATCGCGCGTCGTTCGATAGCTTTCGCACGGTTTTACGTTAAGACGCTCATCAATATTCAGCGAGCAATGTTCGAATAATTTGTTTCCCTTTTCTGTTGCAGGTAAGTACGAAGCGTCCAATTCCCCCGGCTGAACGGCCCACGGGGGTAGGGATCGAATTTCGCGTCGGGCAACGTAAGTATATGTACGCGCGGATCGTGATCGCCGTCGTTCTCGGAGCCGGGAGAGTATGTATGTACATACACGGGATCGTCGATGCGAAAAGTAATCGGGACGCCCTCGCAAATCCCAGCTCGATCTCTCGCGCAAAGATTGCCGCGCCGCGTCGTTTTCTTCCTGCGCTATACGTAGCTCCGGTTAGCCCGCACTCTTCCCTTCGTCTTTCTCTCTCTCTCTCTCTCTTTCTCGTCGTGAATCTCCCTATATCCGAATGCAATCTAGAACGCATTTTGCGGGCGTCCTGCAGGACGTATACATCTCCCGGCGTATTATAGAATAGAATGGAAGGAAAACGGGATGTAGAAACCGGGTGGAAAGAGTAGGCCTCGGAGGCCCATAACCCCATCAGGGTTCGTCCCAGGGGCGGCATAACCTCGCCACTCCTTTTCCACCCTCCGCGCTCGGCCACCGACTCGTAACCTCTCGATGGGTCCTGCGGTCTCGACCGAGAGCCCGAAAGAAGTCTTCCTTCTCCTCGACGCGCGGTTTCTTCTTCTCGTCCAACGAAGATCCACGACACCCTCCTCGCTCGCGGTGGCTGAAAAGAGACCGTAGTTACTCACCAGAGACCGAGCGGATAGAGAAAGAAAGTTCGGTGTGGACGGAATGAATTTCCGTCCTCTCGTCGGTCTCGAGACTCGCCTCTCCGAAAACTCGTTATATTAATTCGCCATTCGTTCTGCCACGTATGTCAGAAACTCTATTTTTTCTCTTCAAATTGATTTGTTTCGCGTACATCGTAATTTCTTCCGTAACTCGTGCGTCCCTTTGGATTTTTTTTATTTGGATTTATATAAAAAAAGCTTTTACTGCGTGCGAAGAATCGATCTTTTGCTGAGAATAGCGGGATATAATGCCTATCGATATCACTGGGGTCCCAGACACCTTCTGAAGTATTCACGAGCCACGAAGTGAAACAAAAGACGGTCCACCGCCACAAGATCAAGACACGGAGAGACTGCCGTTAACTTTACCCACTCTTCTCGCTCCTTCTCTCACACGCGCGGCTCCTTACGACCTTCACGACTCTCTTGGTAAAACGAAGAGCGTATATAGACGGCCGCCTCGGGGCCGCCAAACCCCCGATAATGGAGGCCGCTAATAAATTCACCCGTTAATATAAAATAATCGTTAAATGCACTTAGGACATACTTACGTTGCCTCTAGCAACAGAGAGAGAGAGAGAGAGAGGGAGAGAGTGCCATCGTTTTTTATTGAAACCACTTCGCCCTGTATCTTCGGCCTTCCGCAGACCTCAGACATGCCTCGAGTGCCAACTACTCGGCAGTAAAATGCATTATTAAAAGTTTTTTTTTTTGAAACGTACAATATATATTTCCATTTCGAATGCTCTCGAAGAAAGTCTTGTCGTATTTGTCGATCTCGCAATTAAAACGGATCCGTCATTGTGTAACATGTCTTGACGTTTCCTAGATACGTATCGACTCTGACGTTATCCTCGTTATCCGTAATGTGCGCTATTCCAACATTATCCAGATGCCGTTCCGGCTTCTGCGTAATCTGGATATTACGACAATCAGGAAATATGAATGTCGTTCGCAACAGAGACGGATGGCACATGAGAGAGATAATAATTAATATATATTCGTCACGCATATAGGAAATAAATTGTAAATCGATATTTATAACGCAAAGTAAAAAAAATAATAAATCGTTAATTTAACAATATCAATTTGTTTTGATGTGATCCGCAATTTTGTCGCACTCGTTCACTGGAGAAAAACCAGTCTCGAAAAAGACCGATAAAATTTTTTCTAAACTTTTACGCTAAAATGGAAAATAATATTGAGAGGTTCTCATTTCAATTTCCTGTGGCATAATTTTCTGGCAAAGTTGCGTATATTCGCTTTTCGTGATCGCGCCTTTCGCGAGTACATATACGTTAATAACGAGTACGATGTTCGAAAGGAAGCGTCTCGTCCCTCCTCGTCAAAGTTGATCCCCGCGCCCGTGTGTCTCGTCGAATCGGTCGACGATGTGCCGCGAGTGCCGTGAGCATAATTCAGGAATTCGTAACTTCACCCCTTTCACGTGTTCCCCTTTCATCGTCGGGGAAACTCCGCGGGGCAAGTAATTTCCGGATGACGATGATATATACAGGATGACGTCGCTCGCCGCCGAGGAAAGTTTATACGCGCGAACAAAGTCCGCGGGAAGAGAGAGAGAGAGAGAGAGAGAGAGGGAGAGAAAAAAACACACACCGTATAATTATTATGCGGCGTAAACGAAACGAATGGCGGGGCGAGCACGTAATGGAGAAGCATTTTCCGCCTAAGCGCAGTTTTATTAAGTCGCTAGGGCACGAAACGAGACAGGGAGAATAAGATTATAAGTTGCTCGACGTATTATGATTGACGACAAGAGCTGTCCGCGCGTTATCTCCGCGCCACCGCGCGTTTATACGAATATATATATATATATATATATATACACACACATATATATATTCATTCTCGCCACCGCGCAGAGAAAATCGAAGAAATTTGTGGTCCATGTTTCCGCAGTTACGCGTATCAAGACGTTCTCGCATACGACTGTATTGTGGCGAGGTAATCAAACGGAACAAACGACGCGACGATAATACCGCGACGATTTCGTGGGACCGGTGGAGAGGTGTGTTGTTCGAGGGATGCAGAGAGAAAGAGACGAAGACGCGAGGGGCGACACGAGAGAAGGCGCGAGGGAGAAACCCGAGAGAGAAGGATCCCGATTCGCGCCTCATTGCCGTCTAAGCGAGAGCCATATCTCTTTGTGGAAACACGAGCCCATGCATCTCCCGCCTTTACCCTGTTCATCTTCCGCGATCTCCTGGAAGGGCCCCTCTAACGAACTCGACGTCCACTTAGGGGCCCCTGAAAGGATGCTCGTAACGAGCCACATACCCCACCCCCGCGAAATTCGAACTCGACCGCTCACGCTCGAAGCGACGACGACGACGACGACGATGTTGTACGCGCCTACGTGCGCCGGTTTATTCTCTCGGCGCACGCGGTTCTCTTCCATATCGCGATATATACTGCGCACACGGGGTGACCCAATATTTTAATAAAGTGCGCGCGACTACCATCCGTAACTAACCGACTAACCCGTGGCGAGGGAGAAACTCTCTCGCGAGAGAGCCGGCGGGTGGCCGCAGGTAGAGATGGCGAGGAGAAACTCTCTCCGCGGGCACCGTCGTGATGTACGGGCAATCAGCCGCATTAATGCACCGCGTGTGCTGTGCACGCTCCTATAAACCATATTTATAACACTTTGTACCGTAATATATCCGAGTGTTGCGCGCGGGGGAGCGTCTTCGCGACGAAATGGACGCGTGAGGGGGGAACGCGCGAGAGGTAAAGGATATCACAAAAAAAAAAAAAAAAAACCCTTATGTAAAACGTTCCGGGATTGCTACAAGGTAAGAGATCCCCAAACTCGGCGAGGCTCGTTTACGAGCGCGTGATGTCTCGCGATTGCTACGCCTCGCGCATCGAAATACTATACGTTATCGTCGCGTCCCCGCGAGTCTCTGTATATATATACCCGGTTAAAAATAAAATATCTGTGCAACACATTGTTGCACACGCGCACGCATTACACACCGACGCAACCTCGTTGCGTATTTACGAACCGCTTATTGGCTTTGTAAATCACGAGCGCTGTAAAAAAAAAATCTCGGCTTTGAATTTATCGCGTACAACGCGTAGCTTTGCACGATTGCGCACTTGTAGCGATTAAAAATCAGCGTTATTTATCGCGAAGCTTTATTTATCGCGTTTGTTGTTGTTGATAAGCAATTGATCCACGATTCGCGCGTTTCTCTCTCTCTCTCTCTCTCTCTCTTGTTATAAAGTTATACGAAAATAAGAATCCGATCGAAAATATCCTTGAGACATGCAAAAAATAAATATCACCGTGAGGAAGAATCGTGTTGCGTTACGTCGATCGATCGTCAGCGAATTGCGACGACAAAAATAATTAATAAATACGTATAAAAAAAAAAAAAAAAAAAAAAAAAAGTGGCATTGTGCGCGACGCGATCGTATAATGGGATGCCGCGCTGCATCCCCCGCTATCGTTATGGATAGCGCTAATCAGAGCGAATCGCGCCGTATCGCAGTCTCGCGCTATATCATGCTCGTGCAGACGGGGGATAGTGATGACGATGAGTGAAGGCAGCGTATCCGTGATATATACACAGCCGAGCCATTATTATTCATATATTCCATATCACGTTTGTTCATACAAACCTACAGCGCGTGCCCGCGGGCCATAACAGCTTGACATGCACCCCCGTAAATAGCCGCACATAGGTAACCATTTCTATTTCTAAAAGGGGAGGAGAGGTTGACATGTAACGTTACGGTACCGCACGTGTTTCGTCGCGGGATTGTCGCGAGACGTTCTTTAACAAATATATTTGCGGTCTCTTTGGCGGAATTTAGCTTATGTCATCAAAAAACAAGCGACATTGTCGCAAATTGTTTTAGTGCAATTGATAAATTGGGATTTAAAAAAAAATGTGAAAAGTTTTTAGTTGATTCGTCTGAAAAAAAAACGAAAATCTTTTTCTCGATTTTTGCTTGTTTGCGAAACAAGCGCAAAAAGTCGAGCGCGCCGAGGATGCGGCGCAAGATGGCGAAGCGCATCAAACGCGAGATGCGGTTTCGCTACGCTTCGGGGTCGAGTGTACGAAGAGCATGCACGAGGAGGCCGTGCCAGCGGTAATTGCCGTAGAGACTGGCCGGAGCGCAGACCCGCTCGCACGACCTCTCGTTCCCTGGCCTCTCTCACTGGTCCACCTTCGCCTGGCGTCCGCCTCCTCTGTTCTCTGTACTTCATTGCCTTTATTTCGCGTTTGATTCCCGGCAACGAAGTTACCAATTACCGAGCAAACCGATCGATCCCGATGAGCGGTTGTTCGCCGAAGTAATCGCGGTGCAATCGTTAAGAGGATAAGTGAGGCGCGTCCTTCATGTGTTTTTTTGTTTTCTTTGTTTTTATCAACCACCCATTACGTAAAATTACGTCAGACGATGTGAACGTGCGTTTACATTTGCGCGAAGACGTTTATGTGACGGCGTGTGTGTAGGTGCGTCGATTCATTTCGGCCACGAGGCGGGGGCAAATAAACGCGAGTCCCATTAACGAACACCTGCTTCCTACATAATTCTTTATCCAGGTGCGCGTCTATAAATTGAGGTGGATGCGGCAACCGGAGTATCTTAGATCACCGGCGTGCCGCTGCTGCTCATGTCTCCGTGGGCTTTCAGCACGCGGCTGAATTACTGCGCTTAGCCTGGCACGGAGAATGACCTAAATACGCTCGGTGGCGCGCGAATATACAACGCTCCCTTCTGTCTTTCCTCGATACCGCGTAAATGTATTGCGAAAGGGATTATTCCTCGGAATAATAAAAAAAACGTATGGATAATACAATAACTGGGCTGTGTGTGAAAGCATTCAGAAAAATAACGTGTAATATTTAATTCTCTTATCTCATTAGAGATAAACGTGATAAATTATTCAGAAGATTGTATTCCGACACGCTCGAACTTCGACGCGTAACGAGACATTGTTCCGTTAACATCGACTTTCGGGGACAAGGTCTTTTATTTTAGATATCCCGCTTTACATATGTATTTTACCGTATTTTCTCGCGGCCGAAAAGCGAACGCGCACACACATACGGGATGCTATCGTTTGTGCTCGGCGGACCACCAGCCGTGTGAGATGCTAATCTCTATCGTCGGGCAGGATGTTCGAGCCGCGACACCTCTGCGGTTTCCGTGTCTGGCGGGAATTCTCACGATTCTCGCGCCGAGAGAGTCTCCTAAGTCTTAAGTCACGCGTCCTGACTCCGATCTTCATCAACCGGCACGTCGCAACGCACAGCGCGCGCGAAATAGTTGTGTACACGCGTACATACGTACATGAATGTGTACGTACGCGTAAAACGCACGCGCGCGATGCCATGCAAATTTCTGCGTGGGGGTCTTTGTTGGCCGAAGGATACGCGTTACGTTGTGTACCATCCTTCCGGCCTCGCGCAGAGGCAGATAAATAATGGTAACGCGACGCGCCGCGCGATTCTGTCTACCGCCGTTCTGTCCGTCTTGTTTGCATAACCAGCCATATTGGTAAGCCGCTTCATTCTCCGCGGTTAATATATTCCGTCCGCGTTGTGCGTTTCGCGAAATCGAGATTGGCCTTTACGTCCCTCGAGGCGTTCTTATTTATGGGACGTTTTGATGAAGAAATATTTGCCATAAACTTTTGCATTCTTTTCTATCAATTTATGGTTTTCTTCTCGGGAGAGAAACGCGCGCATTTAAATTTCTAAAATTAGTTTCGAGAAAACTAAAACCGCGGGAGAGCATTACAATAATGTAATATATAATATAACGCACAATTCGTCGGCACGCACATCTGGTTAATGGTTTCGCAATGTTCACTCTTCATTATACGCTCATTATCTCCGCTACCTATTAATGTTCCGGTTGCGACACGCGCTGAATCATTATACTCGCTCAAAGTGCGCGTGCGCGCACTCTCTCTCTTTCTCTCTCTTGATTGGTTCGATTGGAAACTTTGAAATTTTTTTTTTTTTTCAATTCAGCTCACATTCGTTACATCGTTTCCCCCCGCGGCTTTAATTAACCCACTTTATTATTGCACTCGTATCGAAATTATGTTCATATGCGTGTTGTGTTCATGCATTATGCACCTGCCGCTGGTCCTTGAAAGCGTCTGTAATCGCGGTGGTTTATTGCCGCGTTGCGATAAACCACCGCGCTGAGAATTGAAAATGGCTATATCACCGGCTCGTTGTTTCGTTGATAACCATTTGTCAGCGAGTGAATAAACAAAACAAAACAAAACAAAACAAAAATGTCGAAACGTTTGCATTTCTTTTAAATCTCTTTATCTCGATCGTAAAAACGTCAGCTTATTATTACTCGACGCCAAACCATCGACAATTACGCGGAAGTTATTATCTGACTGTGACTTGCGTTCGCTGCTATTTTTATTTGCGGCGCTCATTCTGCGCATCCTCGTCGTTTCGTTTAATACTTTTTGCCTATCGGCGTTTTGTATTTGCTGCGCCAACGACTCGGCGTCCGTCTCGATTCTCTACTTTGTAGCCGCGCAGACCGCGCTCGTACTTTTTTCCCCCCTCCTCCGAATCCTTTGTAAGAGCGGCGCGCCGCGCGGATTCCTCGATCGCTTCTTCTCGCGCGCACACGTTTCGTCGCGAGTAATCGGTGCCGGTTGATACATAACTTTTCCGCGCGAGACAATCGCGAGCGAACAGTCCGACAGTAATTAATCCATCGCATGGGCGCAGACTTTGCGTTATTTCCCATTAACTCCGCGCGAAAGTTCGATGTGTGTAAAGACTTGATTCTCTTTCTCTCATATATTCGCCGATGCAAAAACGCGCGCGGGAACGATCTCGACGCGGCGGAGACTCTCTCTCTGTGAGAGAGTTCGGATGAGTACATAAACAACACTCCGGAGTGGCGGGACGCGCTAATGACCGGGATATTAAATAACGATAATGACGCCGTCAGCGGGATCCTCTTTTTGCCTCCCTGAAATCGCCCACGATGCCGCGCGCGATGCGTGTGAGGACGAGACGCTCAGGAGACACTCGATGGCGCCGCAACGACGAATCCGTTGTTCCCGCGGCGAAATTTCACGAACTTAATTGACCGCGGCGAGCCCGTGAAATAATCGACTTCCTTTTGCGATAGCTTCTTCTTGTCCATTCTCGCAATCCTTTGTTCCTTCTCGCCGGATGGAACGGCGACGAGACTCTTTTTCTCCTTTTCTCTCTCTCTCTCTCTCTCAGTCGCGATCGATCGCGTGCGAATGAACGCAGAGCGTATATAACACGAAAACCTACGGTGTGCTGCGGCGCAGTTCATAATTTATTCCATCGGACGAAACGAGAGGGGAATGACCTCGAAGGTGAATTTACGCGCGCACATTTCGTTTCGTTGCGCGAGACGTCGAATCTCTGACAACGTGAGAAAACAGTGTCTCTTAGCGGGTTTTAATCCGCTCGAGACGTAATTCGATTCGAAAAGCAACGAGGTTTAATTTTCTATTACTCGAGATTGCGTCAGGAAATTTAATTCCTGCGCGAAAGTCGTCGCTGCCTGCAAAACGATATGACTAATAGATGTTGGGGAGAGGGTGGAGGGAGGAAGGGGATTGTGCGAGAGAGTTTATCTTGATTTCACGGATGTCTCCTTTCTCTCGTCTGTTATCGCGCGATCGCGCGCTCGAGCAACGATGATGCCACGGTCAGAATGATCGATCGAGAACTGTAGCATCCCGCGGCGCCTTAGAGAAGCACCTTGTAATTATTTGCATCGCGGCGTAATGTTTCTAGAAACATCTCGCTTCGCGAAATGACAATAATTAAGGATCCGAATAATACTCTTTTAATTCTCGGTGCTCGGTGTCGACTTGCCGATGAGAGATAACTCGCTCACGTAGCAATTAGAGTAATATAGATGTTACTGCCGCGCTCATTTGCCGCATCACGCCATCACGATGCGATTGAAGAAACATCTGACATTTGCTGGCGCAAAATAATTTAATACACGCGCGGAAAGTTTGCTTGAAGAGTTTTTGAAAGCTGTTTTTTTTTTCAAGCAACGTTGTGTATCTTGTAAATAATTTGTACAGTGACACGTACGTTATTTTATTTCGCGTTTAAATTACGCGTGTATCTTCCGTTCGCGGACAATGTTTTTTTTTTCATGCCGTTACGCGCTCCGATGTAATTGATCGCTTGTATATTAAAATATTTGGATGTTTAATCGCGAAATGGGAATGTATGGCGTGTCCAATATATATCCGCGCGATATCACGATATATCCGTTGTTGTTATATATATATATGTATATATCTATATACACGTATGTACAACGTATGTATATTCGGACGCAATATATAAATTTCGATACTTAGCGGTCGGCTGAAATAGCCGGTTTGAAATACGTTTCTTGCGCTGTTGAAAATCTGCTCTTGATTGAATAAAGTTAATTTATTCTGCATAAAAAAATAATAAAAAGTATTCCGTACGTTAACGATAAAAGGGCGTGAACACGGCGCGAGCGCTCGGTTGTTCGAGCGCGGAATAGAGCGGTGGGGAAAAGGGGGTAGGGCCGCGGGAATATGCCGATATAAACGCATTATTACCGCGATCAAAATCACCGGCGCAACGGACTGTTTGTATCGCGGCCGATACGCCGCCGCCGGTGCGATGCGGTGCTGTGGGGCCGGTTCGTAAAATCCAATGAGCTGTCATTTTTATGCCGGCCGCGATGCGCTGCAACCGCCGGAAACGGTTTGACGTTGCACGCAGTATAAAATCGGCTCCCTTTCTCCCACTCCGTTCTTCCATCAAACGTGTAGGTAAACATGCGCGCTCCACTAACGGAGTCGAGTTTTGCATCAACTCCGCGGCTTTATTGCTATCGAGTACTGATTACCGTTGTTATCGATTCATTTGTTTTTCACTTTGCTTTAATCCCGTCTAAAAAACCGTATATCAAGCAATTTTAACCGATATATTGATGTAACGTGCATCGCGTTGCAACCTTCGAAAGCACTTCACAGCGATGAAAAAGTTCTCAGTTTCTCGTGCGAATACTGATAACGATATTTATTTCCCGTTCATATAGTGCAAAATTGCTTTTCTCGACTCGTATTCCCTAGATGACG
The DNA here is from genome assembly GCA_014825475.1 of Pseudomyrmex flavicornis. Classification (NCBI taxonomy): domain Eukaryota; kingdom Metazoa; phylum Arthropoda; class Insecta; order Hymenoptera; family Formicidae; genus Pseudomyrmex; species Pseudomyrmex flavicornis. Next base: position 27,952 of record QVNW01001735.1, read on the forward strand.
TGATGCGCGCTATCGGGATTTCAATCCCGACTTCGACTTGTTCGCGAATCGCAATTTTGATGACTTCGCGCGGACGATGGTCTATGAAGATCTCTTCAGGCGCCGCCTGAAGCACTGACAATCACCTGTCCAAGCAGACTCCAACCACCGTTCGGCATCCACCACCGTTCGGCCGCACTCGTATACGATGCACAGGTGCAACGTTGCGGCTTACGTTCAGCCTGATGGATCAATTGTCCGGGCCCAGGCGCAGAACGCGTACGACTTTGTTTATCGCGGTTCGACTCGACCGGAAGTTACCATTTGTCACGGCCGAAGCTGACATACGTTGCCATTGATGACGGCCACTCTCGAGATTGCCGATAAGATGTCGTGTTTTGATTAAAAACTGCAGCGTGCTTGAAAAAAATACTTCAAAACATTTGTTAAACCTCTCTCTCTCTCTGTCTCTTTCTGTTCTGCATATGTAAATAAATAATATATAGCTCGATCATAATTAAGATTAATTTATTTGTTACAGTAAATTTATTTTTTTTTTTACAGAGATGTGCATTTTTTTATATCAAGTTTTGCACAGATAATGCTTATTTACCAGAGAAAGAATTTATTCAAATATTGTCACGTTTTTGCGGTGATCATAATCGCGTTCATCGAGTGCCGTTGCGAATCGTCGATGATTCAACGCGTAAAAATATACTCGTCGCTGTCTCCTCCGCGAGCGCGACGAAAAAGTTTATTATCGATATTACGCCATAATGGGTACACGCGTTCGCGTTGTTACTGGCTATCGCGCGTTTAGTGCTTTCATTCTGTTGCGACGTGGAAAAGCGTCGGGCATGTTTTTTTTCACCCTATTTTTCGTTTTTCCCATTTTTACCCTTCCCTTTTTTTTTTTTTTTTTTTGAAAAATTCCGCGCTGCGCAAATATCGCGTCAGTCGCGAACGTATCGCGGAAAAAAGTTCTGCACATTCGGAAATGGACGCCTGGCGAAATGCGCAGCGACGAAATACGTCGGACTTACCTGTGATGGCGAAATACCTCCGAATGTCCAACGGGCGTTGTGTTCTACGTGCATGAAAAAAAACAAAAAACAAAAAAAAACAAAAAAAAAAAAAAACAGAACAAAAAAAGATTTTAAAAATACATAGATTTTATTTATAGCCTAGGGGGTACTCGTTTGTTGATATTTATTGCCATACACCGGTAAGCTTTAAAAATGCATTTTGATATGTGCGCGAAACAGAGAAAGAGAGAGGGGAATTTGTTCCTATTTGTTTGAAAGCGTTATGCACCTGTCAATGGCTCGGCTGCCATACGTATGTTCGCCCGGAACGAGCGGTCAACACTTTTCTCCGCGTGCATCACGATCTGTTCCATCCGATCGCGTCAATCACTCAAACTCTTCGACGCGCGGGTTATCGATGCACCACCGCCACCATCACCGCCGCCACCGGCACCACCATCTCGCCACCGCCGTCGACACCGTCGCTGCCCGCCACCACCGTCAACCACCCCGCGCCACCACCTCCCTCCGCGCTGCAATCGGCCATTCGTCCGTGCAGCAACCTCCGTCAATTCGTCCGCACCTCTCTGACTGACGGCCTCATTATGAATATTGTATTTTATGATTGCGAATGTCGAACCGCGCGGGTGCTTTTACGCCCGACGGGGAGAGAAGTGATTTACCTCGCGAGATATATATAAAGAAAATTTCGTTAAATCAATGCGTGCCCCGAGCAGCTGTTAATAACATTTTTGGATTGTAATTCTCGATATCGCGGCGAATACTTTTGACACTTTTCGATATAAAATAATCAACCGGTCGGTTTATCGCGCGAAAGATTACTTCGACGAATATAATTTCATCGCGCGCGAATATTTATGTACAAACCACCGCATTTATTTTTCCTTTCCGTTTGAATAAATTCGAATTATTCCCCGAATGATGAATGTGAAAATGTTTTGTCTCTCACGCGTTTTGTCGTCCAGAAGAAAAGAAATATACAGGAGAGTATCGTTTCGATCGCTCTTCGTGCGCGCTACACTGTAAAATGTTTTTATAGAGTCTCATGGTCGCGCCGCGTGCGCCTTCCACCGTGTTGTGTTCGCGATACCGATCATTAACGACGTGTGCGTGCGATTTGCATAATTCCGTTTGCTCCACACGCGTCTCCTCTCACGGAAAAATGTTTGACCACGAGATTGGCGCGATAAGAAGTTATAGACAAAACTGTGCGATAATTTTTGTTTTGTTTTTTCTTTACGGCGTATTACACCTGTGCTGTTAATTAGAATTGTTTGCTTGTAAAAACGAAATTACTCAAGATTAGCAAGTAAACTAGAGATTGTTTGTCAAGATATATTTTTCTACAAAAATACAGAGACAGTTTACAATGTACGACTCGCGCGCGGAACGGTGCGCTAAGTATTTAAATTAATGCAGCACGCCGGCCGATAACACGCCAGTCTACTTTGGCGTTTCGCCTTATCGAACTTGGCCGCTCCTCATGCTGTGTGGATACGGATGTTGCGTGCTTATTCATGAAACGAGCAGCGATAACGGCTGCCTTGCTTTCCCTCCTCCTCCCCCCTCCCC
>QVNW01001736.1:0-25511 GCA_014825475.1 Pseudomyrmex flavicornis
TATACAAAATGTTTCATTATACAAATAAGATACGAATTCTAGTGAAATTATACAATTTTCGTATCCAACTATACAATCTGGCAGCGCTGCAAGTGAGTTGGGCTACGTTCGGAAACACACTCGTGTGCACACGAGCGTCATTCTATCTTTCTTTTATATCTAATGAGCAATAAACATATAGTGCAGAGTAGTGTTTCTGAACGCAGTATTAGTGGCACACAGTAAGATCTTTTTTTTATGTTTCCGAACGACATCATCCGAGAGCACTCCGAGCTTCCGAGCATTTCCAAACGGCTAGTGTATATTAATGTTCATACGAGTTGTGTTTTCGAACGCAGTCATGAAAAGAACAAATGTGTATTTCATCTCGTTTGGACTGGAAAAAGGATGGATGTTGCTATAACGTTTTTGTTTCTTATTTTATATTAACACGTTTGATAATTATTGATTGACTATTTTCAAAAGATAATGATGAAAAATATTCTAATGAAAACTTTTTGCAATAACATTTTTCGTTTTATGCATAATTGAGCTTGACTATAGCTTTAGTCAGCTACTAAACAACTGTTTTTTTTATATTAAATATAAATATATTTATAGATTCAACGATACATATCATGCATACACACACAAAACTATATGCACGGCAGAGCATTCCGATTGCCAAGATTTTTGTTCAGATTGACTGTTACACACAGATCTCGTTTGTTCACAGTGATCATTGTACAGATCTCGTACTTGATTACACGGTGCACAGAACAGTATTGCACATATATCATATTAGACAGATGACTTTGTTGCACAGAAGCATCATTTCACATATCAACTTAAATATAAAAATGTTAGTATTCTTAGTAAATATATTTTTCAGTTAGACATGATATGCATACATTTATCATGATACATTAGTAAAAGCATAATATCACGATAAATGAAAGTAGATGCTTAGGTGGAAAAACATAAACAAAAATAACAAAGAATTACTAGTAAAGAAGAAAATTCTTCGGATTCTGAAGTCTTTAAACTAAGAAATGAAATGAAATTCGGTTTTAAGAGTCGTTCGCAAGAGTGCAGAAATATGCTTTATATGTATATGTATGCATATATATACGTGTTTGAAAATAAAATTTCAATTTTTTTCTCCTTTATAGGATGCTAGATTTGCATCACATATATGAAGGACCCCCCCGTATACCTCCCTAACTAATTTTAAAATATTGCGAAAAAAACTCCTTAGCCAGGAGTCGAACCTGGAATCTCCGGCTTTCCGGGCCGGCTTCCCTATTAGGTCATCGAGGCAAAAATAAAACTTGAAAGTATAGAAAGTCTCAAGTACTGTGTGGAAGTCCTAAAGCATTTTTGTTTTGCTTTATAAGTTGTATGATTGTAAATATGCGAGCGAATACTTTATGTGCAATAATGTTCTGTGCATAATGTGTAGTCAAGTATAAGATCTGTACAATAACAACTGTAGACAATCAAGATCTGCACAAAAATTTTCTGTAAAAACAAGATCTAGGCAAATAAAATCTGTGCAACAATCAATCTGGACAAATAAAATCTTGAAACGGAGTTTCTTTGCGTATATACTTCATTGCGTATATAGGCTGCATTCTGATATTTACTCCCAATACTAAAACTCTGTCTTCGCGTTACATGTACTATAGATGTTCAGTAAATATCGGAACGCAGATATAATAATAATTCATTAACTATAATTTAGATAGTAACGCTATGTACAGAAAATTGTTGATTAATCACGAGCTTAATTGTAACCGATACATTTGTATACAAATGTTTATAGTGTAAGTAAAACATTTATGATAAAAATGTAGATATATATCACATAAAATACAAGGCATATTGTTAACATAAGTATCCATTTCTAAGAAAATGGATATCTGCCGAATGAACAAACAACGAACAGCAAAATCGAATTTTTTACTCAAATTTCTTATAATTATGTCACTAATTAAAAGAAAAATATAAAGAACAATGTTTTTCCAATCTTAGTGTAATTTTATCTTTATCTACTTTAATTTAGTTTATAATTAGAAAATTGTTTAGTTCATAATTAAAAAATTTAGTTTATATATAAATTTTTTAAATGTATATTTCTATGTTTTAACATTTTTATTTATAGTTTTTCTATTCGTTTGTGGAAGCGAAAATTCTGTCTTCCTAAATGTTAGTGAACTTCCGTGATCGCTGTTTGTTCACTGTGCACATGCCTTAAAAGAGTATTTGTCGTATTTGATTGTGCCATAAATACAATGGCTCCAAAAAGTATTGGCGTACGTTTTTAAAAATATCTTTATTTAAAAATGTGGATATAAAATGTGGATCTGACAATATGTTTTGGAGCCACTGTATACACACACACACATACACAACTTTTACACACACACACACACACACACACACAAACGGCCTTTGAGGAAAAATTAAAAGTACCAATAAATTATTATTATTATTCTCGTTTTCACATTTTCGTAAAAAACAAAGACTGAAAAACTTTACTATTGTTATTTTTTGCACTCTCGCAGCCGACACACGCGTGTTGTCTCACATCTTGTCTGTAAGATATCTGTACATGTTTTATACTAATAGTGAATAAAATTGTTTGTGTTAATGATCATCCTTTGAGTTTTCTCTTTAAATTGAAATACAAGACGAAGTCTATTTCCATTTGTTGAAAGCGGAGCCGCGATACTTGCTCGACGAACCCTCCCTGTCGTCCTGAAGTGCCAATTCTTCGTCGAGAAGCAGTTCGAAGTTTCCCAGAGCTTCCGGCAAAGGCGTTTTGTTCCACTTCACGCTGATTACAATTGATCACATTTAATATCGTAGATTTCTTTACTTTGTTCTTAGATATAGTTTATATAATAAAATATTTTATCTATTTCAGATTTGTATATTTTATTTATAATAGTTGAGATAAAGATATTATATTACTCGGGAATGCCGTCTGAAGGCAAAACCACTGACACGATATTGTCGATCAGCTTGTATTTCAAGATCCTATCGTTCACTGTTGTGGAAGTCAGAGACGGCGAGGCGTTTACCTGTGTACAAGTCAAACACACTCTGTCGATATCGAGTCGTAAAGCGGAAAAGATTGCGTGTCACATATTTTCTGTTTGAAAGCAAATTGACGCACTTCGATCAGCCATGGCTTCAGCTTGTTGTCGATGATAATGTCGTATCCGTAGCACTCGAAACAATGACGATCGTTGTCCATCACCGGCGCGACCGCTTTTAACGAGTGCACAATGCACCAGGAAATATTGGCGAACAACTTCTCCGTGACCATTTTTCCGCGCGTGCTCTCCAAATACAAGCGTAGATTTTGCACGCTCAACTTACCACCATGTTTGCTGTTGTATTCATCCTGAAATATTTTTTGCGGTCGACAATCTTTGCAAGTTACAGAAATTTGTCAATAGAAAAATCAGAAAAATTAACTAGAGTCAATTCAAGAAGTGATTTTTATGTGTAATTTGAGAAAATATTTTTATGTGTTTATACATATACAGGATGTCTGAAACATTTTTTGACGCAGTCGAAGTGTGAAAATAGATTGAGTCAATCTGATCAAGTCATGTACTATTTTGCAAAATTCGCAATAGTTATAATAATATAATAATTCTAATATCAGTTTCAAAACGTTCTACGACGTCTTCCGACCCTCAATCTCTAGCCCTCTCTATCCTAACTGTTGTTTCTCCAGGCCTTGATCTTTCATTTACCTGTCGATTCTTTCTCTCCAGCTCCTCGGTCTTCTCCCTTTTCTTCTTCTTCCTGTTGAAGTTGAAGACCATTTCAATATTTGTTTTAGTATTCTTTCATCGTTCATCCTTTGGACGTTTCTAAACAATATAAGTTGTTTTGTTCTTACATCATCCGTAATTGTGTGTTGAATTTTCAATATTTCCTTAATTTTTTCACTTGTAATATGTTCCAACCTTGATCTTTCTGCTGCTCTTCTTCAGAAGTCCATTTCTGTATGCTATTCATCAGCACTATTGCTTTTCGGCCTTAATTAATTTTCTCTCGCATGGCTTCGTCTAGTAATCCATCACTTGTAAGTTTTAATCTAAGATATTTGTATTCTTTGAAATTTATAATAAGTTGTCCATTTGATAGAATTAGATCTTTCTGTTCTCCATTTATGTATTCAGTCTTGTCTAGTCGCCGTCTCTGTTGACTTCTAGGCTTCATTCAACGTTTTTTAATCAGCTTTCTTGTCATGTATTCCATATCGTCATAATTCTGTGCAAGAATCACTTTATCATTCGCAAAGCTGAGCGTAAAGAGAGCGCAATAGTTGTTAATAATTAATTAATACATGCGATCCAATAAGCGCGTGAGAAGCCATGATCCAGACTCTGTGGCATGTACGATGTTCAGTTGTAAAGAAAAATGGCTTATTTCATGTAATCTCCTAACAGCAAGAGGCGAAGCAAACAAGCGAGTGGCGTGTGACACAGCTTCTTGCAATCAGCTGATTTTCACAACTGAAAATCATACGTGTCTATAGAGCCCGGACTAACCGCTCTAACTTTCGGACTAACTTTTCACGCGCTCGTTGAATCACATGTATTAATTGATAATTATTGCAAATTTTATCAAATGACTTTTCTGTTCAGATTATCCAATCTATCTTCGAATGTGTCAATGATGTTTATATGAAAAACGCGATACGTACACCGTGTTTTTGCACGGACACGTTCGTCAGATGCACATACATATTGTCGAGCTCTTGGACGCTAGTGTCGTACTTAACGGTGCAGAAACGACAAAATCCAAGTTTAAAGAGATATGCTTTGAGCGGCCGAAACGACGTGATAAGAACATATAATCGAAGATCAAATTTCTTGCTGCCAATCAACAATGGATTATCGATGTATCTATGATAAAACGTACTTTACTAAATAAAACGTACTCTTTACTAAATAAAAAAATAATAATTTTTTACGTGTGTGATAATTTCTCACAAAAAGTTATGTAAATCACCTCGATATGACGTACGATTCTTTCGTCAAGTTCGGATTAAACGGAGTTTTTGCCTCGCGCGACCACTTTTTCAATTTGCTCAGCTTGTTGATCAAAAATATCCCGGCACCCTGTGATTTGCCGCAGGGCTTCATGATCCATGTGCTCTGCGGTAATTTGCGATACTCCTCGACGAACATGTTGTAATCTGACACAATTACGCGAGAATAACTTAGATAATTTCGAAATTAAGCTTATTTTTGAGAATTTTTGACAAGACTTGAAGAAAAAAAAACACGGTTCACCTGCAGGCAGAACAAAAGTGACAGGAATGAAATCGAGATATAGGTATTTGCCAGGACTCTCTGCTCGCTCCGCCAACGGATTTCCTTCGCGCTCCAGGTCTCTTCGGTATCGTTTGATATTTTTTACCAGTAGATCTTTGCGCGTGAGTTCGTAGTGATTCGGAAAATGATTAATGATTCTGATACACATACAAATTAGTTTTATGTCATAATTTAAATTTAAATAATGATGTGTTGTTGTGTCTGACGCGATCTTACTGATTGTCGTCCATTCGATATCCCGTTTCGACGCTGAAAATGTTTCTGCAAGATTGCGTTACAGCCCTATGAAAAAACAATTTGTATAAGAACAAAACCACAGAAAAAAAATCGTGATTATTATATATATTTGTTTTCTGTTATTTTTTTCTTATTACCAATAAAAATTCCAGTCATCCTCCGGACCGACTTGTGTCCAGCCACGTTTTTCAAAATTATGCACAATCACGGACTTGTCGACGTCGGTGCAAAATGTGATCCTCGTTCGGTCCATTTTAGTGGACTCTATTGTTACGGGAACTTTTCTAATTGTAACTCGCAATAATTGAAGAATTACTGTTTGAGAATCAACGTTAAAAAAATTCCGAATATTTCGCACATCGCAAACAGAGGAACGACTTTATGTGCAAGAATTTTCAATTATTATTATGGCAAATATAAATTAAATCAATATTCTACACAAACTTGCATACAAATATAATAATTTGCTTCTTACTTCAAGTAATACTTCAAATAATACGTTTCGATCATAATACTTATTACTTTAATAATAATACTTTTAGTAATTATACATTTACCTGCTCTGAACAGCAGCGACTTTCGAATTCTGAACAGTCCGTTTGTTCTCTGCGATCGCATTCGACGCCATATTCGTGATACTTACGAGTTTGTTTGATCGATTTAAAGCTTTGCATTTATTACTTTAAATATGATACAATTATGAAAAAGGCGTTTTAAAATTATTTTTATTTTTATTACACTTTAATTAAGTTTGACGATGTAGCGACGAAAACATATTACAATTTCTGGCAATCAGAATAATAATAATTTTTATTTTCTATGCTTTTCTCTTCAGGATTTTCACACTTGCGCCGATTTTATGTGTTCCAGTGTTGATGAACGCTGAGATGATTACATTTTATGCATATGAACTTCACGAACCAATCCATTGAATAAAAATGTACTCATCTCGCTCATCAAATTGAAGCAACTCATCTAATGATTGTCGCTGAAGAGACAATCGCTTCTGATTGGACAGAGGAAAAAGTTACCCAGTGACATCACGAATTTGCGATTTTTTCTCTGTGAGGTTTTCCTCTAGGCGATTTTGTACTTGTCCCTTGAGTAACTTGTGAAGACAATCGATTTCGATGTGACGTATTTATCCTTTAAGTAACTTGTGGTAGAAGACATTGACGTCCAATGCTTTGCAAAAATTTAGTTGTGAAATTTGAAAAAAGTTTGACAAAACCAGGTCTATGGGAAACGTTAGTTTTTCGAAAAGGAATTTAGTTTTATTAGTTTAAACCCTTGTTACATATCAACTAATTACTAATTAATGTTTTTTTTATAATTTTGTCAAAATTCATGTACATATACAGCGATTTATGGCGCGCAGAATAAATGCGATTTGCGGCTGCCATCGGTAAAATATTTACAAAAAATTGTCTCTTCTTTAAACGCTTATATCTTTGAAACTACTGGAATTGTTTTTAATCTGTTTTTTTATTAACGCAGAATTGTTTAAACTTTCTATTAAAAAAAGAGAAATGTCAAAATATTCATTTATCATAAAAATATCGAATGTCAAAGTTGGGCGGTAGAAAAATGCATTCTTCGAAAAACGTCTCAAAGACTTATTGTACCATGTTTTTAATTTTAAAAGTGTTAGAAGACAATTTTTTCCCTGAAAGTACGAGTAATTTCCTACAAAACTGCGGCGAAGTTTTGTAAAAATTTTGATTAAAAAAAAAGTGAAAGATAAATTTTTAATGCTTATGTATATCTTCGAAACTTCTAGAGATTTTTTCAATCTGTTTTTTTTTATCGACGCAGAATCGTTCAAATTTTCAATTAAAAAAAAAAGAAATTGAAAAAATATCGATTTTTTGCGAAGATATTCGATCTTAAAGTCGCGTGGGCCTCATAGACTTAGTCTACAGTTTTTGTAGGTTTTTTTAAGTCTACAGGCGAAGGATTGATTTTATTTTTCTCATTTGAGAACAAAGTAAAAAGAGAGAACAAAGACGAAAGATAAAGTAAGAGAGAAGTTCAGTTCACTAGTTCAGACTATACATGACTTTATCATATAAAGGCTTATTTACATAAAACGCAGACGCGAATCGCAGCAGATCTCATAGAAGTGACCAATCACGTTGGTCAAATCAGCCAATTCCGTGAGACTCTTGTCTTGCGTCTGCATCTAAATGTAGATAAGTCTTAAAGTGAACTTTGCGCGTGCGCGTTATTGCTGGTTTCACTTGACATCAAAGGTATCGACACTGCCGACAGGAAATTGTGCTATTATATTGTGTATACTGTGCAAAACAGAGCCAACTGCAAAGTAAAATGCGGTCGTAATTGCTCAGTCTTCTTTGTGTACATAAAAGACCAGTATAGTGACTGTTTACAGTAAAACGCAAAATGTCGACACGATGGTATATATAAGATTTAAAAATAATTACATGTAAATCTTAAATTTCAGAAATGCAATAAGCACATATAACGTAACCTCAATTTAACTTTGTGATCTTATTTTTTGTTTGAACAATATAAAATATCATATAAATTTAATGAAGTAAGACCTGGACAATTGGAACCAATTACAGGATGAAATCTATTAACGGTGATATAAGTATCACTACAGTTGATTGTTGACGACAGTTTCACAGTTACTGTTTGATTCATAATCAACACATTGATAATGTCGTCATTTTAGTTATAATAGACTGTTTTATTATTAAGTATACACTCTGAAGATGACTTAAATATATAGTCGAAACATTTTGAAAATTGATACTTGTATCATCATTAATACATCTCATCCTGTAATTAGTTCCAATTGCCTGCTTCTTACTTCATTAAATTTTTTGTCCGGAACCGGAGATCATCCTCAACATTGTTATTTCATCATATAAATTGTTTATAGGTATCCACTATATCAAAAAGGCAATCCACAACTGAGGGTGTTTTTACCGAATTTTTGGATGAAGCTAATTCAACCTAAGTACAAGCAACAATCGAATGTAGTAGTGTTTCACTGTTCCATGCAAATGACTACTAAAGATATAAGAAATTATCTAGAAAAAATTTATGGTATTGATATCGTTCAAGTGAGAATGTATATAACATTGGGAAGATTGAAGAAAGATAGATTACATGGTGCAGTTATTAAAGAGGAGGATAAAAAAATTGCTTATGTCACACTGGTTGGTTTACTGCTAAGTTTTATCTTTCATCAATTGTGTTAAATTGAGCAGGTCTCTCTAGAATTTTATCTGGATTTCTTTTTGCAGCCTAAGGATAAAACATTTGAATTTCCTACCCTGTTTAAAGATTCAACGGATGTTCTTGATGAGGAAAATATCAGTCAAACTAAAAAAAATTTGCAAGATTTTATAGACGAGAATAAAGCACCCGGATTACCTGGATGGTTTAGAGTTTAGTGTTTATATTATGCTGTAATATATAAAAATTGCAACTAAGTGTCTATAAGTAATAAAAAAACTGTGCTTGTTAATATTCCGGAAAATTATGATTTCCAATATGTTGCTAATGCATCACCATCATATGTAAGAAGAGAACACGAATTGTGGATAATAGTTTTTCGCATCTTCCTACACTCGTTTCTCTTTATATTCTCTTCCGTATAGCTTCATCAATTCTGGACTCGAGAGAGAGTCAGATATAATTTTTTTCTTTTATTTTTTTTCGTGAATACATCGATCTTTCGAAGAACCAAGCGCTTTCTCTTTCTTTGATTAAGTAAACTTTTAAAATTAGCGCGTGCAAAACAAGAACTCTTATTTCTTCCTTTTCCGTTTTTCTTTCTCAAAAACGCGAGAGATATCTTCGTACGCAATGTGGAAAATAAAAAATGCTTAAAATTTAGTCTTATAAAACAAATATTCGTTTATTTCCGGAAAACTAATAATTTCCGGAAATAATAAAATACAAAAATTTTCCCTCACTTTTCCTTAACAAAAAAAAAAAAAAACAAAAAAAAGGTTGGAAAAGAAGGAAAAGAGCGAAAAAAAAACCGATTATGTTTATCTCTTCTAATTAGCGTGCTCTCCAACGCTTCTCATATGCGACAGCTTCTTTTGTCATTTCTCGTTATATGCTTTCACTCACGTATTCGCCAACCTAATTCCCTTCTTTCTCGAAGTTACAACACCAAGGGCAAATGCGATAATCGAGATTGCCCCGTAAAGTACTCGTAAAAGTGGCGAGAACAGGCGTGAACGTCGTCGTTTGCTGCGCTCGCGACACATACATGCGCGATCGATAATACACGAACATATCTAATCGCATATGCGATGGAAAACCAACGTTTCAGGAGAACATTTCAACTTGATCATCGTCGTACGCACGTATCATATGGAAAGATAAGTAAAAGCTCTCTCGCGCGCTTCTCGATCGTAAATAATTAAATAAACTTTAGCGAAAATAATAAATTAATTTTTATATGTTTCAGAGAGTGCCGCACAAGCGATATTAAAAAGATGATTTATATACGAATATAAACTTGCATTTTTGCTAATAATATAAATTGTATATAAATTTTGAAAAATATACATTTTGGCACTCTTTTTTTTCTTCAGTTTATTTTTGATAGAATTAAAAGAAATTTTTTTGCAAAATGTACGATAAAAGTTATAAAGTCTTTCTGACCTTTGTTGTCAATACAAAAATACACACATTAAAGCGCCGCACAAAAATATTTTATAATAATTTTGCAACAAAATACACTTATGTATATATTTTCTTTTATCGAATCTTGAAGACTATAAGACTATAAGCACGTTTACACACTTTTTTTGGCGCTGTGACATTTCGGTTTGGTTTTTATTCATATATCATACATATAAAATATGTGTGTGACATATGATTTGTGATATCAGTATTACCGAAATGTCATCGATAACGACGTAAAATGTTGAAAATTCGAAGACGATAAACTCAGTGAAAATTGAAAAATAAAGACTATAATTGAAAATTCAAAGAAGATAAACTAAAAACTGATAAAAACGAGTTGAACTGGTGAGAAGATGTGAACTACCGGCAAAATGCGAATAAAGGGAAGTATGATGACGTACTTTCGCAAGGGTTGGAAAGAGGGGGGTTGCTACCACCGCCAGCGTTCGCTGACAACGGAGTATAAAGTGGCCGCGTGTTTCAAGCTACGGTCACTCTGTTGCGGCAGCTTCACCTCGACGAGAAGACGAAAAGACAAGATAGAAAACTCACGAGTTACTTATCAAGTTTTTTTATTAGTTTTTCCTTGCCCTCTTTTGGGACGTCGTTACAACAAGTAGCACCTTTGATCTACATAAGAAATCAGGGTAAGTTTCTGAATTTTCGCCCGACATTCTTTTTCATCTATTTTATCTCGAGTAATATAAATTAGAAATTTAATTTATATTAATCTGCACTGTTTGTTTTTTTTTTTAGAAAAAAGCATAAATACAGATATAAATTAAATTTCAAATTTATATTTAAAGATTATAAGTTATTAATACATAGGTATCTAGAATAACTAATAAATTTTCCAAAAAAAAAAAGTAGAAAAACACTGTCTATAATTGGGTATCGCATCTTTGTGCAATAAATGACGATCAAATTATGACAGAAAAAAAACGTAAGATCTGAGGGAAAAACATTGCATGTATCTTTCATGCAAAACGACGCGCAAAGATGTATGTAGGGTGCGTTTTTTTTCGAATTCTAACACGTGTTCTCCTCAAGTCATTTGCAAGTCACGATATAATTTAACGTTTGCAAGACAGAGACAAATTGGATCTTCTTTCACCGGCTCTTTACTTACCTCTAATATATAATGCGATTGCTGAGTTCTTCGCGCACACGTACGCAAGAAAAGAAGTAATTACATAGATATTAGTGGGATGAGAGACATTTAGAGAAACAGAAATTATCTGCCAATTTCTGTACATAAATTATAAAATTATTTTATACATTATTATCTACATTTTTGTCCGACAAGAGAATATTTTATATTTGAAATAATAATGAAACAATATCAAATTCATAAGTTAGAACATATACGTTTCATAAACAACCTCAAACTTAGTTCAAACGAATATGTATTCGCGTACAAGTTTTACAACATGTAATAAAATGTTCGAAGCGTAGAAATTCCAAGTTTTTTCTTTCACACAAGTCCGCGGGCGAGAAGCTTTTGATAAAAAAATTTGCGGAATCCCAAATATTCTCATTGTACTTCGTTGCTTTGTGACCTCAAAACTTTACTTTTCGAACGCGCAAAAATGTTCAATTTATCTCTCGCTTTCGCTCTTTTCTCTCTCTCCCTTTTCTCAATTCTTTAATCTTTGTTACATTATCGCAAGATTACTATTAAGTTTCGAATGTTTGTAAAGTAAAGTTATTGAATGTATATAGTTGAAGAGTCTAAATTCCATTATTCTTCTTTTCTTTTAAGTTTTAAATATGGCAAAATGGTTCTTCTTCCTTCTTATTCGCTTATAATATCATCAAAGATCCTTTTTGCGATTCTTTCTGGCGTGAAACTCGTGACTTTTACATTTTCAGTATACCGAAACTCCGACACAAAGTCTGCAAACCGGAAAACTTTTTGCTGCGCTCGTGCTCGAATTATTATCCGGATGACCTTTTCCTAATTAGCGAAATTAAATTCGTGCGGCTTGAAACGCACCGCACGGCGCACTTTGTGATTTCGAGTAATCTCGCGCGACGCGACCACAACAATTATCCAGAACGACACACAGCGCGGCCAATAATACACCTCAGTTGTTTCTCCAATTAGTGGATTGTGCAACGGGCCACGTTAGGCTTCATTTTTTTCTTCACCTCTTTATCTCCCTTTGTCTTCTTTTTTTCTCTCATATATACATACATCACGCCGACTATTCCGCAAGCCTTTTGTTTTTTCCACAGCGCATTTGTTAGTCCGAAGAATCAATCAACATAAATGTATTCATTCTTTGTACGAAATAAAGAAAAGTAACTGCACGATTATTTGTTTCTCGAGTTCGTAAAACTCAGTCTTGTTCGATGTCAGAATCGCTTTTTTTTTTTTTTTTTACATAAAAAAGAAACATTTTACTTTCAGAATTAAAAGATGCTGTCAGTACGAAGTGCATTCGCATTCGTATTATTGCTTTTTGTTTTGGTGGAATGGTCGCGGGCAATGCCAACGATGGATAAAGATAAAGACAGATTTTTGAAGAATGTAGACGTAAGTAGAAAAAAAAACATATTTATTATCTACGTACTATTATTTTACTTTTACGTATTACTTTCATTGCTATTCTTTTAGGACAATTGTCAAAAAAAAAAAAAAAATTACGGTTTAAAGATCGGAAAAGCGACAAACTAAAAAGAATCTTCACAAAATTGTAAAAGCAAAATTTAAATCCTTCTTTTCGTCTTCGCGAATGTATTTTTCCACTCGATGTAGGTAATTAAATGCTCGATAAAGCAAGACGAAGAAAACTACAATTTGAATTTACAAAATCTCGCATTCACAAATCTTTATATTGCCCCAGTCTTTTCTACAAAAGAGATTAAGTACCTGTTTAAAAATAACATTCCTCGATCGAGAAAAAGAAAAATCGATAAAAATCAACGAAGTTTAAAAATCTTGAATCTATAAACTGCGAATTGATTGCGATTCATACGAAAACTCTCTTCCTTTCTCTCTCTTTAACGGTCTATCTATAGATTTATTTCCGTGGGTATAAATCTAGGCCGTTCAAGTGCTCGTCAAATCTTGTCCCCTGACATCTGAAAAATAAATGCGAAAAACGGAAGTCCATACGTTTGATTTTTTTCCATTTTCTTTCGGAGAACTTCCGTTCGATCAGATCGGCAAGTATACAGCGAACACAGCGTGGGGTCTGTGACAGCTGTCAGAAATGTCTTTGCCTCGATTGTGTTGTAATCGAGCGACAGAGAACAAGATTGGAGAACGGAAAAAAAAATAAATTTATTCTAAATACACACATGTCGCGCGTCATATCTTTATACGTTAAAGAGAAAACTTAAGGTCGGGAAAAAAATTGTTGCAACGATATCTTGCTTTTAATGTTTTGCTATTTTCTTTCGCAGCGGACTCGAATGTTTTAAATAATTTGATAAAGCGAGATCACAGTTAACGAACTATTTTCTGTCTCTCTCTCTCTCTCTCTCTCAGATTGTTGTTGAAATTCTTTAGACGACGAAAGTTGCTCAAATATCAAACGCGAACAAACACACATACGCCTTCACTTTAATATTGCTATTTAAGCAATGAACTTTGTATTACAATAATGAAATATTTACTCAAAAAAACAATGCAAAACAATCGCACGTTTTTCTGTCCTTTTTAAATGTTAATACTATACCTAATTGTATAAGAAGCGTAAGAAGCGTAACAAAGAAAATTAAAGGTGATATATTTCAATAATTGAGGCATCCGACGAAGAACTTGATTAAAACAAAAAGTTAAAAACGAATAATGAGTTACGTAACATTTACGATCAAGTTTCCTCGTAATTGCTTCTTAAAGAAAATGAGCGGAAAATCAAGGATTCTCTTTATCTCTCAGCTTCTTCTGATATACTTTCTCGACACGTAATTCTTATATATATGAAAGTATATTGCGTAAATTCGTTTCCTCTCGGTGTAGAATCTCGATTTCCGTCAAGCAGAACAATCGAGATGTTTACATTCGAATTCACAAATCCATCGCGCGCGCATCCTCGTGCGTTTCAGGGATGAAAATGGATTTATTGTCTAGAGAACGACAATAATTGCAAAATACAGAGCGTTTTTTTTTTTTTTTAACGTTGATGTATAGAAACGCGCTTTTCTGTAATCAAAGAAAGTAATCGTCGAGACGCGAGATTTGTCAAGATCCGATGTGCGGCAATATTCAACAGATTCCGCCGCATCCGTCGACGACGCGATGATTCCTTCACAAGAGAATAGAATGCCAACACATAGCTTCTCTATGAAAATGTTGATACTATTTTCTCACTCTTTCCGTCTGCGATGAGCGAAATAAACACTACGAAAGAAGATTGTATCCCGATCGTACGCGTTGCGTAACTGTGGCGCTTCGCGTCGTTCTTGAATTGCAAATAAGATCGACAAAAGGAAACGCGATACCGGTTAGCTTAGGACATTTATTTGCGTCACCAATCGGGAAAAAGAAAAGCAAGACAAAAAAAAAAGAAAATGCATCAGAAGAATGACACACGATATATTGTGTACTTGTAAAAAGTATCAACTCGTCGATTGATGTAATTTAGATTCGCGTGCATTTAGCTTAAAAAAAAATGCAAAAAAGTTGTGTAAATAAAGTTATTTAAAACAATCGTTTTATCGATATATTTGAAAATACGCATATACTCGCATATACTCGCGCGTGTGAAAATTATTGTATTTTCGAATACTATATTCTTCTTTTTATATATACATACGTGTGTCTGAAATGACAGATTGAAAAATATCCCTCAAAAAATAAAAAGTAATTAATACAACATAAATTTAAGATAAAAATCGGGAAAATATATTAAAAGTTTTCCTGTTTTTGGTTTTTTATTTTACGGAAATTTCACCGTTCTATAAAATATTGTTTCCGTAAAGATGAGTCAAGATTCATAAAGGCGTAAGCAAAGAAAAGTAGTCAAGCAACGGAAATCGCGTGTAGTCAATAAAATTGGCGGGCCGCAACCAATAACCGATAATCTGTCAACCGGATTTTTCTCTTCTCTTTTAACGACAAATAAGGTATAGAATCTAGCGTTTTTTCAATATATCTTTCGATGTATTGAACTTTTTAATTTGAAGAAAATGTCAACGATGTACCAATCTCTCGCATAAGATTTTATCGAAAAAAAAGAGAGAAAGAGAGAGAGAGAGAGGGAGAGAGATTAAAATTGCGTGAGAACGGAAGAAACGATAATAACATTTCAAACACACTAAATAATAGTTACACAACTAATTTATGTTTCGCTTTTATTCAGTTTCGATACGCCAACTTCGCTTTTGTAATTGTCAGATAATGTATTTCCATAATGGGACTCCCTTTACAATAGAAGCTATTCCGTCCGATAATCGAAATTTGTCGGCACAACACTACATATAGATATTGTAATTCTGCAATAATAAAAACTTAAACTACTAACATTAAAAGCTACTAACATTAAATAATTTAGAGAGAGAACACACTTGCTGTTGCAAAAATTAATAACTTTTGTCTTTGTAATACTGTTTTTATTATGTGTGTATTTTTTTTTTTTTTTTTTTTTTTAGCTGAGTTCAAAATAAGTTTTGAGACAAATTTTATATTTAAATTATTTTAATATTTAATATTTAATATTTACATATAAACTGTCCCTCTCATGGCGATAAATATATTTTACGTAAAATTTTCGCGCGAATTATATATTTGGAAATCTGGCTTGCGCCATAAACTGTTATCATTTTAATGTGCAATATCGCTTTGGATATTTTATGCGAAAATTATGCGCAGCTGCTACATATTATTTTTTGCTTTTTATTGCGACAGAGAATTGAAATAAATAGATAAATAAATATGTCTAGTTGACCTGTATAAACGACTACGCCACACAGGCGCGCCCATCGACAATAAATACAGCAGTCATCTTCCAGTCACTCACCAGAGTTTATATCCCATTAAATCTTTAACGAAAATGCGCTCGCATAACATTACAACGTAATGTTGCGAGCATGTACTTCTTTCGCTTTTTATTTTATCGAAACATTAACAGGAAATAATTGTATTTCTGTTCTTTTTTTTTTTTTTTTTTTTTTTTTGCGAACGACACGTAGCTGCAAAACTTCAATAAATGTATTCGATTATATTTTACGCGTTACTTTTCGCATTCTCGTTCTATTGCTCATTCTCTCGCGTTTTGTGAGCGTTATCTTCCACGAGTGGAGGATGCAATTCTCTGTCAGCAGTCTCAAAAAAGCAAAAAAAAAACCAATATTTCGAAACAATTAAATTATACTTTGCATCAACCTACTTCCTCTTCTCTTAGAAGAACGACAGCTTTGTAGAGAAAAAAATAGATAGTCAGACACCTGGTCTAATTGTTCCAGTTGATAGACGACGACGGCAGCATCGAGACAGCCCTAATAAATTACCTGTTCACCAAGCAGCTCGTCAAGCGCTTGCGCAATCAGATGGACATTGGCGATTTACTGCGTAAACGAAGTTACTGGAAGCAATGCGCCTTCAACGCCGTGTCCTGTTTCGGCAAATAGGCACGTGTGGCGGAATGAAGAAAAAAGAGGAGCGATGCACAGAGAGAAGGAAAAACGCACCACCGTCAGAAAGTTCAGAAAACTGAAATTCCAAGAATTCTAAAGAACACTTCGAATTTTTATTTCTGAACAAAATGTTGCATTATATGTATATTATATCAAACCTCAATATTAATAATAATTTCTATCATCATTTGTTTGTTGTCAGAATTTTGCGCATAATAATTACAAGATAACATTGTAGAAAAATTCGATTTCTAAGGAGTATAATTCAGTTTGTTCAGAGACAACCGACAATCCGAAGTAACTGGTCGAAACATTATTAGATTAGGAATAATTACATCTCGCAAACGTAACTCTTAGCACAAGAAAGAGATGAGTTTATGAGTTTAGGACACGATTATTTACATTATAGCTATGTTATCGAACTTTCCGACTCTGTACGGTGTACGGCGAGAGACGATAAAGAAAAAAAAAACATACTCTATCACACTATCTTGCAAACTAGTCGACTTAAAGCTTTCAAGAATAAAGTAGCTGCAAAAGTCACTTCTTGCTGGCTGTTTGCGAACTCCTTTGCATCGATGTTCCTGACGAAGATTGTAAAATAAAGGTTTAAAAGAGAATATACACACACATACACACGTACAAAAAAAAACTCTATATATTATAACGTTAAACGTAATAAAAATATCGATATAAGAGTGTGAAAAAAGGTCGAAAGAAAATTAAAAGATGCGATCGTCTGCGAATAACATATCAGAGGATATATCAGGGAGCACGTGCTACGCCTGTTTTAAGACAAATATTTCGTAGAAGTGTTCTTTCCTCCTCTTTTAACGCGAACGAAACATCTAATTCTTTCCGGCATTGTATCTGTTGAACTTCATATTGTTTTATATTTCTTACTGCTTCCATTCTTTCGTATGGCGTATTGTAAAACCTACCGCTAATCCCTATAATCCACATTTAGCGCGCTGTTTGTGAAACGTCAATATGCGTTTAATGAATGCGTAATCTCTCATTTGTTCGTTGTCAGTGTCTCTCGTCTGTGTATACGTCACTGCGTATATTCTATGAATAATTAAACTGTTGTAATTGAACCTCTCAGTTGTAAAGCGTTTCTCTCTCTCTCTCTCTCTCTCTCTCTCTTTCTTTTTTTTTTCTTTCTCTCTCTCTTACACTCACACTCTCCTCCTCTCTCCACGTTTTGTGCCAATTAGCTCTGTCAATAATTGGAAACAAATATCGATCGATATGTATAATAATCAGCATCGGCGTAAAGTAAATTTTACGTTTGCCCTTGCGAAAAATTGAATATGTTTTTTATTCTCGAGATCACTTTAAGAAATTGCACACTCGCTTAAATTTATTTAATTGCAAAGCGCAACGCCACGGCTGCATTTTACTCGCTTTCCGTTTGTAATTTCTTTACCTCGTTAAATCATAAATTTTCGCGATGCTCATACATACGTCTAAATATATCTCAAGTAGCAGAGGGAAATAACAGTGAAACTACAACAAAATGCATTTTTTCTTGCTGCCTTGCAGTTTTATTTTTCTTTCATTACCACGAAACATTATTTTATTTTTACATTCGAAACATTTGCCAAAAAAAATTTTTATTACACATAAAATAAATATTCTCGCTGCGTTATCGATGCGTGCATGGACAATTGCAATAATCACCGACCAGTTTTACAGCGTGCAAACTTTCGTCTTGCCTTTTGAATTGCGCGGAGGTCTCTTCCAGCCAGGACATGTTAACGTGCTTGATGGTCTTCGGGAAGTCCGCGAAATTCTTTTGAATGAAATAAAATACATATACATAATATATATATACACATATATATATATAATATAATATATACAAAGTCGGAACTGTAAGAGCTAAACCTGACTTTTAATCAACAACAACAATAATATTATAGGGTAACTCTTAGATTTGAACCGCGCCAAATTTTATGCTACATAGATCAGAAAACAGAAGAAGGATAATTTGCATGCAAATCCACTTTGTGTTTTTATGTTACATCATTGTTGTAATTTCAGCTTTTTATTGTTAACAATTTTATATTAACAAAACCATCGTCAGTTTAGTCAATTTTTTATCAGCATGATAAATAGCGCAACCATTTTTTACGTAAAATTATTATTACAAGGTTTATAAAAAATGTAGTGATATAATATAAATGTAGAAGAAGAGTAGTGAAAGATGGAGTATAGCAAATTACGTAAGTCTCGCGTTCTTTATTTAGCTAGCTGTTTCTGTATCTCATCAATTTGAAATATACGGCCGTTTTAACGTGTGGGATATGTGTTCCGTAATATAGTGCACTTGCGTCTGCGCGGTCGTGCACTATACACTTTCATCCCAAGCACTTTTATCTTATTTATCACGAGCTAACCTCAGCATTTTCCTCACGTAGTTTTGTCACTCTTGTCTATTATTTATTAATAATACATAATGTTAATGTGTTTTGCATAAGTAAATACTGGAAAGTGTTATTGAAAGAAAGTATTGTAGTTTAAGATTTTTGTATGAGTCGCATATCCCATCGATACATGACCATATCAATTCATTCTTATGAGATACATACATGGCAAAAATGTAAAAATTCTTTGAGTTTTTTTTTAAGATATAAGGAAAATAAAGATTTTGCTTCTTTGTTATTTTTTATAATAACAAAAACAATCTAACGTTTTTATTGATATAGGTCATTTGTCTTTAACATTGTAAATATTATTTGATAAATTAAATTTTTGATAGGTGCAGCTCATATACGGAGTTACTCTACTCTATATTATTTAAAAAAATATTTTTCCAACATATAACGACTCTTTTTGAAATAATTTGTCGAGAAACGCTTATTTCATTTTTGTTTTCATAAATCAAGAAATAAGAACCGAGATGTTTTTTCTTTAAATAAATTCAACAAGTTGCATTGTGACGTGCGATTATTAGACGGTGAAGTTCATCGCGATTAATAACATCATCTGTTACAATGCAAATTCACATTAACGAGACCACAACTGCTTGCAAATATGTTGCTGCAGTTTCTACAGCGCGGAAAATTAACAGCGCGAGCGAACGAGCGAACGAACGGGCCGGTAATTGGTACTGACGATTAATCGGGCTGGCAACTTGCTTTCCAGGATACGGAAAGTGTTAAACACCCGGGTGGTGACGGTAATGGTCGCGGTATTAATCGTGTTAATACGTTTAGGACTCCATCTCTCTCGCTTCTCCGCTACGTGTGCGTTAAATCTTTACGTCGCTGCTAAATTGAATCACTCGATATATTTTTTCAGATAACGGCTTAAGTGGTACGACGCGTGTCTTTCAGTTGTAAGAATAAAAAGAAAAATAACAGTTTTCTCGATAAAAGTTAGTATGAAACGCCGAATTACATGAACAAGGTTTTTTTTCAAAAGTAAAATTATAAGTCAATAAACATATTAAACAATTCATTGAAATCAATATAAATTAATAGAAGCCAATAAACACGATGTAAATAAAATAATTAAGTGTAAAATCTTTTTACACTTAATTATAATTTGTAAATGTTGTTGCAGGTACATTAATAATTGATGGAAATTAATAATTGATGAAAATTTATATAAATATTAATATATAAAATACAAGATAATTCTCTCTCTGCCACACATACATTATCTATTAATCTTAGAAAATTTTATTTGTGCATTGACAAGTGAACATTTAGTAACAATAACTATCTGATACAATTGGTACGTTCTGTTATTTAATTGAAAAAATTACAGTTTACACTATATAGTATAGACTTACGCAGTCTAGGTTTTAATATTTACATATTAATGTGCATCAATAAATAAATATGAATCGATATGCACAAAGAGTGCAATAAAATTTTTTCGTAAAATATGTAAAAACATGAAATATTATATCTATTTTCTATTTTACACAAAATCGAACATCTTGTTTTAAACTGTTTTCTCCCGTTACATCTTCCGCAATCGTGAGTTACAATCTTTGAGCACGTGTGCCTACATGTCATCAAAACTAGTTCAAACTCACCTCGTGGACAACCGTGGATGGAATTTCCTTGCGTGTGTGAATGATGTGGGTCATCGTCGTCATCATGGATCTATTCTCCGGTATGTTCACTAACGTGGCGCCAAGTCTAACGTTATTTTAACCTTTTGCGTCAAAGAGAAAATATCATAGGTACGCGTGTTCGTTTGTCACTGTAAACATCGGCTTTAAAGTGATCCCACGAGAACGACAACGCGGTCGCACGAGGAAAAATGAAGTTCCATCATCATTGAGGAAATTTTACAGGAACCGATTCTCTAACGACACACAGCGGATAGTATAACTGACAAATGAACAATCCTCGTGACGTACAGAAATACAAATTCTATATAAAAACTAATGCGATGTCTGATTATTGTAACTCGCCCGAAGAGTCAGAAATCTGGTTTGTGTATTAGTCATCGTGCTGTACGTCTCGATAGTTACTCGATGATTAGTTACTTTTAATGTATAAAGAAGATTATGAATTAAAAAAAAAAGTATTATATAATTTTTTTTGTATCTCGTATTTTATTGTCTAAATGTATATTTAAAAACCTTAAATATTAAAATACAAGATAAAGATTTGCAATTTGCACAGGTCTGTAAGAATATGATTTAAGAAAAATTATAAAAAAGACTCGAACTGTTTTACTGCCAATACTGCCAGAAACAGAAAATGCGCGTTACAAAGATGCAACTTCTCTGGTAATGCAGGGTCGACGTCGTGTTACTTCGAAAATCGATCGAAGAATCAGAAGTTAGTGGAGGGAGGGAGAGAGAGAGAGAGAGAGAGAGAGAGAGAGAGAGGAAGGGAAAGCGGTAAAAACTTATGAAATTATCGGATACAAGCGGAAAATCATAGGGCTTTTAAAATCACGTTTATGTAATGTGAACGTAAAGATAATGCAATCTTGTAGACTTGAATTATCATTGCATAAAAAAATTACAATAGAGAAAGGATACAGTTGAAGTATTCTATGGGCGTACTTCCGTCTGGTAGTGTCGAACCCAGGTGCGAGACCCGCTCGCACGTACTTCAGAATGTTGTTGGGTTCCTGCGTGAAAAATTTTGCAATAAAAGAAAACAATAAAAGACAATATAAAAAGAAAAGACAATATAAAAAAAATGCACTCTAACTTTGAACTATATCACAGTCTTTTTTACTACAAAATATTATAACCACAAATATATATGCAAATAATAAATAACTTAAATAAATAACTAATAGTGAAAAGTATTGTTTAAAAAATGTAGAACTGCGAAAGTAATGAAGAGAGAGAAAGAGAGAGAGAAAGAGAAAAAAAAGAACGCAACAATATTCCAACATCACAAATAAAAATAAGCTGTGAATTCCCAGCAGAAATAGTTCTTCGTACGTACAAAAGATCACTGATAAACAGTCGTAAGACAAGTTCAGCGAGAGACAAGCTAACGTCACGTTGCAACATTTATCACATTCTATGACAAATCTTCGAAAGATACAAAAAAGAATATGTAGTACGCGAAATCCTCGATGTCAATATCATTCATTAAAAAAAATGTAAGTTTCTAAATCGCGAAACACAAAATAGCGCGAAAGAAAAATTTAATCAAATAAATTTTCATTTTAAAAAATTATGTTTAAATAAAACTTGCAATAAAGCGTCTTTATTTTTTTTTCACTGCATCTTGTAAACGCAATAATAAATAACTTATGTTTTAAACTGAGACGCGTTTTTATATACATGTATACACATTGTTATACTTACAATATCTTCGACGTCCGAATCCGAAGTTTCTCTCGACGATTCAAACAATTTTTCTGCGTCTCTTTCAGCAGTAAAACTATCTTCTTCTTCTGTTTTCTCTTCTATCTTTCTGCACGCGAGTTTTAATTTTTTCGTCTCCGACTGAGTACTTTCGACATCGTCCAATTTTTCTAAATATTTATCTTTTTTTCGTTTTTTCACAAATTTTTCTGAAATGTGCGACTCTGGATCATCCGAAGTATTCCGGAAGGATGTTTTTTCTCCGATTCCAAAACTCGTCGATGGTTTGCTTGGTGAGCTTGTTCTTCTCTTCGCGCTCTCCGATTTCTTCGGAGATGTACTGAGAATGGACTGTTTCTTTTTTGAAATGTCCTTGAAGTCCTTTTTGAGCAAGAGACTGAAATCGATGGAGTCGGGCTTTTTTTGAAAGAGTTTGCGCAACTCGTCCAATGTAGTGGCTGTGAACCAGTCTTTGTCGCGGCGAATTCGCGTCACTCGTGGAAATCGAATACTAATATCCGCGGTGTGTACTCCCTGATTCGTGAATTCAGCTCCTGTTATCTCCCAAACTGGCTGTTTCTGTTTTTCACATTAAAATAAGAAACAAATTTATTTTAGAAGTTTTATAGAGAGAACAAAGATACATCTTTTATTAAAGGGATCCTAAAGTGAGGTTTGAGTTTGTTTTATCGATAAAACTAAATTTTTTGCGCACATTAATTTTATCTTTGGCTTTGTGGATTGATAAATCTTTTTCTACAATTAAAGTACATACACGGGATCCGGGACGTCCAAATTTATATAATAAAATTTAAAAAAATGTTTTTTAAACTTCAATTTTTCCATTTTGTTACATAAATTTGGACGTCCCGGATCCCTTATTGTATGTACTTTAATTGTAGAAAAGGATTTATCAATCCACATAGCCAAAAAAAAGATTAGTGTGCGCAAAAAATTTAGTTTTATCGATGAAACAGACCCAATTTAGGAGAATTCTTAAGAGAATCCTGAACTGTCCTGTTTTATCAGCTTACTATGAATACAGTTCTTGGATTTTTGTCGTATTTACTGCACAAAGTAGAAAACTGTTCTCCAAATTAAAAGAAAATAGTTTAAAGACTCACTGCAGGAAATAAATGTTTCTGAAACAAAAAAATTTGTCATCAAAAAAATTGATTAAGCTAACCTAACCTAAACCTAAAATTTTTTGTTTTAGAAACATTTATTACAGTGAGTCTTTAGACTATTGTCTTTTAATTTGGAGAACCGTTTTCTAATTTGTGCAGTAAGTACGACAAAAATCTAAAAACGATAATTCATAATAAGATGATAAAGCAGAACGATTCAGCATCCTTTTAAACTTTTTAATCATTGTATGTATATATCACAAAAATGTATTGTGTTTTTTACTCATTCACCTTAGGATCTCTTGCTACAAAATCCGGTACCATAGATTTGTTGGCAAGCAACCATTTCGGCAATTTGTCCACATCCTTGCCGATTTTTACCATATCGAGCTCGTCCTGCAAAGCTGTTAGAGTGGAATCATCGTGTCCCGTATGAACCTGAATGATGGGTGCAAACTTACGAACAAATTCAAACCCGAGAGTGAAAAATTTATATAATTTAATTAAATAATCATTTTACTGACTTTAGTAACGGTTAACCATTTATCACGCTCCTCGTCGTAGCAACCCATTAAGAAGATAGACATAATACCACCTAATAATAAATAAACCATAAAACATGTTTTGTTTTGAGAAAAATAAATAGAATAATATTAGAGATCTGTAGAGAAAATTTCTTGAAATTTTAAATCTCTTTCGCCGAGATGTGATAAAACTTTGTCGCTCGAACCTTTGTTGCCTGTGCCGTACCATGCACCAAGCACGACGAGATCTGCGCTATCAGCCATTGCGCCGCCGCACAAATAGTCCTTCTTTACCTTCAACCAATGTCTTTTACCGGGTTCGTATTTGCTCTGGAAACATGAGATACAAAAATATTGATTCAATCCCATGAGAGAACGAAACAAATCGCAAATAGCTTTCGTGAGAAAAACTTGTAGAAGTACGAACAAACTTTTGAAATATTTTTATAAATTCTTTTTGTCATTGAATTAAAAATTACGTACGCTGATGTCTTTCAAAACCAAACCCTCGTGACCCATTTTCAATGCATGTATGATCCTTTCTGCCAAATCTTGCGAATTCTGAAACAAAACGTGACTATAACAATTCGTTACAAATATAACGATTCAATATCGGTTTTCTTACGTGTACTTCATGAACTTCGGATAACATAATTCTGTTTGGTATTTCAGTTATCCTATTTTTCAGGATGTTTCTGCGTTCCTGTATAGATCTGCCAAGAAATAGAATAAAATTTAATTGTACAAAAAGTTACGGTAACAAAATAAAATAATATGAGAGAGAAAGAGAGAGAGAGAAAGCGTAAGAGATTATTTTTATTTTTGTAGAATTTTTGATACTTACTTATCGATAAGTATCTCGCCATTGTAATACAAGCAGTCAAAAATAAACAGACACACATTGGCGTTTTTGAATTGAGCTTTCTGCAAAACACATTCAATTCTCGATAAAAAATTTTTGATATATAATTATATAAAATATATATACTTATACACAAATTAACATTATTATATTTAATTATGCAAATTTATATGCCGAATATGTACAATTTTACACACAGAGAATTTCTTTTTTTAAGAGAATGGCTTTAGAGATATTTTATATCAAATTACAAAATAATTCTATTAGTATCATGTTAGATATAAAAAAATTATATAAAACTATATTTTTCGTTATTCGAAGATCACTTCAAAATCACATTGTTACCGACAAACGATC
>QVNW01001737.1:0-13528 GCA_014825475.1 Pseudomyrmex flavicornis
CGGGGTGCGGCGCGGGTGTTTGTCACGGCGGCTCACACATACGCTTGCACCTGTTTACGCACAGGTACATGCCGCGGCTTACCTCTATAAGGAAGGTAACTAAACTATAGAGGCGTGTGTGGCTATATTATAACTATATCTACCTATATTTAAGAATCGTATTTACGTTATTTACACCAAATAAGATAAGAATGAGGTAATACAAAGATATAAAGATATAAAGATACAAAGACATAATAATATACAGAGATAATATGAAGAGGAAAAGAAGAAGAATCGAAAAAAAATAGTGACGAGGTTCGCCTCGTCACACCGTTCTCCCCCATGTCCGGCCGAAGTCCGGACATGGCGGCGGAGCTGGCTAGGATGCTGATTCGACTGAAAGACCACGGCTTCAAAGAAGTCCGCCTGAGAAGGGCAGTAACCGAGAGCCTCATAATGGAGCTCCCCGGAGCTGGGAACGACGAAAGGGCTGATCAGCTTTGTGCCGCGATTTCAGCCATAGTTGAGGAGAGGGGGATCAAGATGTCGAGACTTGCCCGTCAAGACTTGCGAGTTGCGGGTGCAGGGCCTCGACGAATCGATCACCCCTAAAGAGATCCTGAAAACGATAGTTTCCGCCGGGGATTGTCGGCCAGCCGATGTCACGGTTGGCCGAGCTCGCGCTTCCCCCGGAGACTCTTTTCAGCTCCGGTGTCCAATCGCTGCAGCCAAGGCAGTGACGGACACCGGATACCTCAAAGTAGGCTGAGTGCGCGCGCCGGTGGAGGTCCTTGACCGCCGGCTCCTACAGTGCCTCCGACGCGGACACGTCATTTCGACGTGCACCTATACCGTGCCGGAAGAGGACAGAAGAGGCCGGTGTTACCGGTGCGGTGACCAAGGTCACTGAGCCTCGGCATGCACGGCGACACCAAAATGTCCGTTGTGCGCCGACTTCGGTCGACCCTCCATCCATCAGTTGGGAAGAAACGCCTGCGCGTCCGCCGCCCGCAAGGGGAAGCAAAGGGGCAAACAAGCTACTGGTAAAGGCAGATCACCGCCCTCCACACAAGAGGTCCTCACCGTCGCGGCACCCGGCGATACAGTGACGGAGAAGGGGAGTGTAACACAACTTCCTCCTGAAGTAGGAGTCCCGGAGGAGGCAATGGACATCGAGGCGTCAACGTCCCAGTGATTTCTATCCTCCTTTAGGACAACCTCAACCACTCCTGCGGGGCCCAGGATCTTATGATCCAGAGCCTCGCGGAGTTGGGTGGGGTAATTGCTGTCGTGGCCGAGCCCTACAATGTCCCCGACCACCCGTCGTACTTGGAGGCAGAGGACGGTTCGGTCACGATGTTTCTCCGGTATGGCGGCTACGAGTCTTCCATCTTCTCTCCCTTGGAGAGGGGCCGGGGGCTCGTAGCTGCGGAATGAGGGGAGCTGGTCAATATTGGAGGTTATTTCTCGCCCAACAGGTCCTTCCCAGACTTCGAGGCGTACCTGAACGGGCTAGAGCGAATTATTTGCAAGTATGGCTCGTCCGGTACTAGTCCTGCGAGACTTTAACTCCAAGTCTGAAACTTGGGACTTCCCCGGGACGGATCAGAGGGGAAGAGCCCTTAAAGATTGCATGGCGACCTGCGGGCTTGCTGTGCTAAATCAGGGCTCGCAGCACACGTGCGTTAGGCGTGGAGAGGGTTCTATCGTCGATGTGACGTTTGCTTCTCCGTCCGCCGCACGCCGTGTGTCCAAATGGAAAGTCAAGGATGACATGGAGACCCTTTTAGATCACAGGTATATCACTATGAGGGTCTCCGTGCTCTCAGATCACCTTCGGGGTCGTTACGAGGCGAGAAGACCTCCTCTCCAGGGGTGGGTCCTTAGAAAACTGGACCCAAAGTTCCTGTCCGCCGCTGTCCAGATCGCGGCCAGGCCGACTCTACCGGCTGGACCGCATGACCTCCGAGCGGAACTTCGGTGATTCCGGGAAACGCTTGTCGCAATCTACGACACGGCGATGCCGCGTTCCTCCGAGGACCGCCAAGTCAGAGATCGGTGTATTAGTGGTCGGAAGAAATAGCAGCTCTAAGAGCGGCATGCGTACCTACTACCGGTACACCCACGCCCGTCGCCGAACAACATGCGACGCGGCGCTGGCAGCGGGGCTGTACGAGGAATATCGCGCTGCGCGCAAAGCCCTTCGTACAGCTATAAACAAGGCGAAGTCCCAAGCGTGGGCGGAGCTCCTAGAGACTCTCAACGCTGATCCATGGGGGCGTCCATACAAACTCGTAATGAAAAAGTTACGACCTTGGACTCCCCCGATCACCGAGAGTTTCGACGCCCAGCTCCTGGAGAGGGTAGTCTCCACTCTCTTCCCCGATGGAAGAGGGGAATGGCCCTCTCAGGAGCTAGACCTGGACCCAGTGGAGTGGTCCGACGAATTGGGGGTTACGGAAGAGGAGCTCCGGCGGGCCATCCGTCAGATGGCGCGGAAAAACACCGCGCCCAGTCCCAACGGCGTGCCCGGCAAAGTGCTGGGCTTCGCCTTCAAACAGGGTCCCCCAGAGAACCGTCTCAGGCAGATCTTCACGTACTGCCTGAGAACATAGTTCCCCACAGAATTGAAAGGAGCCAACCTGGTCTTCCTCCAAAAGGGAGGTAGGCCTGCGGACTTGCCGTTCGCGTATCGGCCGATCTGCTTGCTCGACGAGGCAGGCAAGCTTCTGGAGCGCGTCATAGCGTTCCGCCTCGTCAAACACCTGTCGCGAGTAAGTCCCGACCTGGCCGACTGCCAGTTCGGTTTCCGTGAGGGACGATCGACGGTGGACGCCATCCGCCATCTCAAGTTCCTCACGGACGAGTCGGTCAGGCACAGAGGGAGGGCGTTAGCGATATCTTTAGACATCTCCAACACTTTTAACTCCCTTCCCTGGGACAACATAGAGTGAGCCCTCCGTCGTCACGGGATCCCGTCCTACCTGAGAAAAATCCTCGAGGACTACTTCAGCGGCAGGGAGATCCGGTATACGGGCCGATACAGATCGCCACATCGAAGGGAGATGTGCCGCGGGATCCCGCAAGGGTCGGTGCTTGGCCCTGCTATGGGACCTCGAGTACAAAGTGGTGATCTAGGCCGCTCTGCCCAGAGGCCTGAGTGTCGTCTGCTACGCAGATGACACTCTCGTCGTGGCCTCTGGGACGGACTGAGAGAAAGGACCAGGTTGGCTGCCGAGGATGGCACCAACTATGTCGTCGGTCGGATAAAGAGACTGGGTCTCAAAATGGCCGTCCACAAGACGGAGGCCATGTGGTTTCACGGCCTCTGTCGAGGACGACCGAGGAGATTTAGTCTCAAAGTAAGTGAAGCACGGGTCGAGGTGGGTACAACTATCAAGTACCTTGGGTTACACCACGACCCGAGATGGCGCTTCGGGATGCACTTTACCCAATTAGACTCCAGAGTGCGACAAGTAGCGAACTCGC
This sequence comes from Pseudomyrmex flavicornis, assembly GCA_014825475.1. Classification (NCBI taxonomy): domain Eukaryota; kingdom Metazoa; phylum Arthropoda; class Insecta; order Hymenoptera; family Formicidae; genus Pseudomyrmex; species Pseudomyrmex flavicornis. The sequence goes on from QVNW01001737.1 coordinate 3,472, forward strand.
TCTAGCGCTTGCTTCCTAACCTTGGAGGCCCGAGAGAGAAGGTCTGTTTGTCAATGTGGTCCACGCGGTGGCCCTTTACGGGTCACCGCTGTGGACGGTGCCCGCTGCGGAGGCGGGGGTGCGGAGCTTGTTCGTTGGGCTCGAAAGAAAGTCGTCCGGGTCGTCCGATCCCACCTCACAGTGTGGTTGAAACAAGGGTTCGGACGCCTCACTTACAGAGTGACGCAGGTGCTCACCGGACACGGGTGTTTTGGTGAGTACGTGTGTCGCATCAAGAAGGAGCCGACGGCACAGTGCCACGAGTGCGGAGCGGTCAGTGACACGGCGCGGCACACTGTGGAAGAGTGTCCACAGTGAGCCAACGAGCGTCGTGAGCTGGCCGCTAAAATAGGTGACGCCCTCTTCCTGGAGAGCCTTATGAGGGCACTTACCTCCAGGAACGAGGAAGTGTGGGGCGCCGTTGTCTCATTTTGCTCCGTGGTTATGGAGCAGAAGGAGGCAGCGGAGAGGGAAAGAGAGCGCGCTCCCATCTCTCGCGGGGGCCCTCTGGAGCGGGTACGAGCGGGTTGCCGGCGTGCACTCGCTGCCCGTGGTCGTCTCTGGGGCCAGGATCCCCGGTGACATTAACCCTCCTCTCTTCCTGCTCGCAAGACTTAGAGGAGAAGACCGTGGGCGTTGGCAGGGACCGGTCCTTGTCGTTAGCTTACCGTCCCAGAAGGGAAATTCGGAAAGAGGAGATCGTGGCGGAAGGGTTTTCCTGGGAGTAGTACCGTCTACTCCTGGGATGGTTTTGGGTTTCAAAACCGCCACGGAGACCATGACGAATCGAGGTGGGGTCCTCTACCCGTCCTGCACGCGGTCTCGGGAAAAGCGACGGGGTGGTGTATGTCCCATCGCGTCACCACAATAGGAGTGTTGGAGGGAGGGGAGGTACAGTCCTTCCCTCTCCCACCGAGAAGTAAACCCGAGGGTCCTGCTATGCATTTTCACCAGGAAATCTTAGGGTCCTCCTCGCCAAGGGCAAGGTAGACATACTGTAGAGGTTTTAGTGAGTAAACTTCCTCCCACCCGCGGGAAGAAGAAGAGAGTCCCACATAACCTTGGCTCTCTCCCCCGAAGCCGGGAAATCCATAAAGGATTTCTCCTACGGGGAAAAAAAAGATTAGGTTGTGACCTGCGAAGAGTCCTCGAAGACTACTTCTGCGGCAGGCAGATTCGATACACGGGCCGATACGGATTACCACATCAAAGAGAGATGTGCCGCGGGATCCCGCAGAAGTCGGTGCTCGGCCCTCTGCTAAGGGACCTCGGGTACAATGTGGTGATCTTGGCCGCTCTGCCCAGAAGCCTGATTGTCATCTGCTACGCGGATGACACTCTCGTCGTAGCTTCTGGGGCGAACTGGGAAAGGACCTGGGTGGCTGCCGAGGTTGGCACCACCTGTGTCGTCAGCCGAATAAAGAGACTGAGTCTCAAAGTGGCCGTCCACAAGACGGAGGCCATGTGATTTCATGACCGACAGGATCTAGTTTCAAGGTAGGTGAAGCACGGGTCGAGGTGGGTACAACCATTAAGTAACTTGGATTACACCTCAAGCCAAGATGGCGCTTCGAGACGCACTTCTCCCGATTAGCTCTCAGAATGCGGAAAGTGACAAACGCGCTTTCGCGCTTACTTCCAAACCGTGGGGTTCGAGAGAGAAGGTCCGCCGACTCTTTGGTAATGTGGTCCACGCGGTAGCCCTTTACGAGTTAGCGCTGTGGACGGTGGCCGCCGCGGGGGGCGGGGTACGGAGTTCGTTCGCTGGGCTCCGTTCCGCCCAGCGAACGATCGCCCTCCGTGTTATTCGCGGCTACCGCAATGTGGTCACAGAGACGGCAGGCGTCCTGGCGGGGATTCCTCCTTTAGCCCTCCTTGCTGGGATGTACTCGGCGAGGTACAATCGCCGAGTCGAACTCTTGCAGGAGGGTCTAGCAGACAACGCTCTGCAGGAGGCCCTCGCCAACTCGGAGCGCCAAGCCCGGCGATAGCTGCTCCTCGACTGGGAGCAGCACCTGGACGAGCCACACGCGGCTCGTCAGGAAGTCGTTCGAGTTGTCCGACCCCACCTGAAAGTTTGATTGGAGCGAGGGATCGAGCGCCTCACTTACAGTTTGACGCAGGTGCTCACCGGCCACGGATGTTTCGGGGAGTACATGTGTCGCATCAAGAAAGAGCCGACGGCATAGTGCCACCATTGTGGGGCGGCCAGCGATACGGCGCGGCACACTGTGGAGGAATGTCCACAGTGGGCCAGTGAGCGCCGTGAGCTGGCCGCAAAGATAGAAGAAGACCTCTCCCTGGAGGGCCTTCTGCGGGCGCTAACCGCCGGGAATGAGGATGTATGGGGCGCCGTCGTCACCTTCTGCTCCGCGGTTATGGAGCAAAAGGAGGCGGCAGAGAGGAAAAGGGAGCGCGCTCCCATCCCTCGCGGGGGTCCCCGTGGGCGGGTACGAGCGGGTTGCCGGCACGTTCCCGCTTCCCGTGATCGTTCCCGGTGCCAGGGTTCCTGGTAATAGTATTTCCTCGCCTCTCCTCCTGCTTAGCGGGATTCGGGGTGGGGGCCGGGGCGATGAGCGTTAGTAAGAGCCGGCCTCTATCGTTAACTCACCGCCCTGGAGGGGAATTCTCGGTACGGGAAATCTGGCGGCGAGGAGGTTCCCGGAAATAATATCGTTTACTCTCTGGACGGAAACTCGCCGCGGGGACCGCGACGGATCGAGGTGGAAGCTTCGACCTGTCCTGCACGCGGTCCCGAGAAGGGGCGACGGGATAGTGTGTGTCCCACCGCGTTGCCACACAAGGAGTGTTGGAGAGAGAGAAATGGAAGAGCCATCGCTCTCCTCTCTCTCTCACCGAGAAGTCGTCGTCCGTAAGAGGGTCCTGTTGCGCATACTCACCAGTCAGTCCCAGGGCCCTCCCGCAAAGAACAGGGTAGACACATCGTAGGAGTTTTAGTGGGTAAACCTCCTCCCACCCGCGGGCAAGAGGAGGGAGTCCCACATAACTCCGGCCCTCTCCCCCGAGGCCGGGGTATCCATAAAGGATTTCTCCTAAAAAAAAAAGGTTAGGTTGTGACCGGACATAGGAGTAACGTACTCACTCTTACGATCGCCACTGCTTGCTTTTACCACCTAAGCAAGAAGGATGGTTAATTTAATTTCCTTGTTTTTTAGGTGCTAACTCACCGGGATGGACCTCCAGGACTTCTTCAGGCGAGCTGTATTCCCAAAACCGTACACGCTTTGTCCAATAATTACACACACACACACACACAAACAAACAGGTTCAATTATTTCAAAAAATGTATTTTAAAAGTACTAAACGTGGTTTTATTTAACAACACTGTTGATTACACAGATCACACTAGAAACGCTCGCGTTTTATACAACTATCGTACAACGGGTGTTAACCGGACAACGGTTCGTGAACGACTCTCTCTCCTGCGGCGTTCCGCTTCCTCACCATGGCGTCGCGCATGCGCCCTTTGTGTTCCCGTTTACCAAAATAAATGAAAAGTTTGAATAATGTTACTTTTTTTGTTGCTTACAAAAAACCTTTTTATCCAATACTAATTTATTAAACTTTCCGCAATTTTTTAATTCCTGTATCTTGATTGGCCAATTTTGAATACTCCGAAAGTAACTATCATATGCAACATTATTCTTTCTTTTCAAACTACCGATTGGTTATCCCACTACCAATCGCTTATCACTTCCTTGGAGTGATACCAAATTTATTACTCAATGAGAAAAGTTTTCACTTGTATCACAATGTTCCTACAACTAATTACAATACTTGTACCAACAAATTTTGAACTTTTCGCCCCTTTTAGAGTTTCAACCAATCATGGATTAGGTGAATAAAATTTTGATCAGAATTCTCAAACGCTTTCCCATTGGTGTAATCAAATTTTTCTTTTGTTTCAGATTCCACACCGAGTGCGACCAACCAACATGCTATAACAAGAAACACATGACGTAAACTTCAAACATGAGTCATCAGATGCCATTGGTCAACATTCCACCACTCATGTGAAATCCTTCATAAGGTAAGTAACTTTTGACAAAACTAAACTACATAACCTTTTTCATTTTTAGGAGGCGTCTCAGGCTCTCCCGTCAGTAATTAAAACATACGGATATCTTTATGATTAGAGCAATCACGTGTCTTCATTACTGAGGGTAAGTATTTGCTTGAAAAACTAAACTTTACCCATTCTTTTAAGTTTAGGAGGTACAACGGATTCCTTTACGGATGCCTGAACAAACAATTTACAACTTCGGGATTCGACCGCGAGAATCACACGCGAGATAGGTAATTTTAACGCAAAGTTAATTTAACTTAATATTTTGATTCTAGGAGACAGTATTGGCTTCCTACAACTAACTTTAAATAAAACGAACAAAACAAAAACTAATCTTAACCAATCATTGGTTGTTATGCGAATGATCACAAAAAAAAACTTAACTCTATATGCTCTATATACTTTTAGCGATTACCAATATTTGCATCAATTGCGTGTGAATATATTTTACACACTTAAACGTCTCTACTGTGCGACGCTCACTTGGTCGACTTTGATAGTTGGGTTCTGTTACACGGCCCCTCGCTAGCCCTCTTCTCCGACTGTCTGGCCACGGCTGAAGCTCGGACTCCCGTGTCCGCCGGTCTCAAGGTTGTGAAAACCCCCGGCGTTTTCCGCCACCTTGCCGTGGTGCCCGGGCTTAGGGGAGCGATGATCCGAGGGGCTATGCCGGCGGGAACTTCAGTTCCTGGCAGGGTGTTCTTTGCCGGTCCTCGATGAGCTCCTGAACTAAGAGCGGAAATAAGGGAAGAAAAACCCCGACAGAAAACCAGGGCAAGCTGGGCTCGTTAGCCATGTTGAGGGGAACCGGTCTAAGAGAAGGATACTCCGAACAAGAAACCGCCATCTTCTCAATTATGAATATGGGCCCAAAGAAGACGAAAAAGTTGCCGGCTGTAGAAGCTACCAGCCCGATCGGACTGGCAGAGCCCGATGCAGGGGGACTGTAGTCCCAGGAACTCTCGCATCGTCATCCCGCGATGGGCTACTCTTGGCGTGCACCGCAGGCACCAAGAGGGCATCTGCTACTGCGAAGGCGTCCGAGGTCGCCTCCCCGGCGCAGGTCAGGCGGCGTACCGCGGACGTGCGAGAAGAATGGCCAATTGCCGGCCATAACCGGTTTCGGTGCCTTGATGCTATGAGTGTCTCGGCGTCCAGTAATGGCGGCGAAGCACGCGAGGATGAAGTGCCGCAAGCGACTGAGGGACGGAGTGCCACGCCGGCGGAGGCGGAGCACTCGCCAGCGTCTGCGACTGCTGAGGAGAAGCGCCCAGCACGGCTGCGGCTGTGAACCGAGATTTGACGGTTGGATCAAGAGATGGACTGACTGGACAATGAGTACGAGCACGTCGCGACGGTGTTCAAAGACGACAAAGAGGACAGCTTGATCGACAGGGTCAGACTGGCCATGCGGGACATAGATGATGCAAAGCATGCAATCGAGGAGGTAGGTAACCTCGTGATAGAGGAAAACAGGAAGGAGGCGGCGAAGGCGACTCACCTAGAGAACGAGCTCGACGAGCTCAGTAGCCGTCATCGAGAGTTGTCTCTCCAGTTTAGGAGAAACGACAGGGAGCTGACCAGCTTCCGAGCGCAAGAGGCCGCCAAGTCCAGCGTTCGGACTGCGGGAACGCAAGCGTCCTTACACCTTCCGCCAGAGGCAAGGGCGCAGGCGGTGCAGACGGACCTCCGGCCTGTTGCCGTCTCGGTGGCGACACAGACTGGAGCCCGGGGGCCTGATGGTCTGTCAGGTCGCCCGATGCCTGTCTCTTTCAGTGTGGCGGTGCAGGCCGGGACCCCTAAAGATTTACTGCGGAGTAAAAAGAGGGACGGACCCGACCCAGCCCTGTTAGCTGCGGTCGGGTCACTTGTCGAGGCCAAGTTGGCCGCGTTCCGGGGAGAGCTCCTCCGGGACGCGTCACTTGGCTTGCGTGCGCGTGGGCCGGGAAATGCCCTCGACCTTGGACGGAATCGAGAGGCTGAGAGGACATCAGTCCTCAGCATCGAAGAAGTACGCCCAAGAATGGCGGTATCCGGGGCCCTTCTTTTGGAGGTTCCGGATCCTGAAGGAGCCAACAAAGCCGACGCTCTCGCAGCTAAGCTGCGAGAACTGTTTGCCGGCCGACTGGGGGTAGGACGTCCGATCAAGTACGCGGAGATCCGCGTGCGGGGCCTGCCCGAACCCCTCACTGGCGAGGAAGTGACCCGGTCTATTGCGGAGACTGGGTGCTGTGCTGCGGAAGATATCCGTGTAGGAACAGTCCGCACTACTCCGTCGCGACTTGGTACCCTGTGAGCTCGTCTGCCCATTCGTGCCGCCCGGCAGGTAGTGGCAGCGGAACGTTTAAGGGTAGGGTAGGTTGCAGTGCCTGTGGAAGCCTTGCGTGCTCGCCCCACCCAATGCTACAGATGCCTCGGCTTCGGCCATGTGGGGCACCTGTGCAAGGAGGAACCGGCCCGAGTTAACGGGCAGTGTTATAAGTGTGGAGAAGAGGGTCACGTGGCACGGGGTTGTGTGTCCGTGGCCCTTCTATGTCCCCTCTGTGCGGACAGAGGGCTGAAGGCAGACCATCGCATAGAGAAACGCTGTTGCGCTCTTCCTAAGCGTGGAGCCCGAAAAGCTGCAGCGTTGCCTTCCTCGCCTGCATCTACCCCGGTTAACGGGCAAGTGGGGGCCTCTGCGGAAGTTATGACGGTAGTGCCATCGCCCGCGAGACCCCCTATGGTGGCAACGAGGCTGTCACCCAGCGAGCCCATGGAGGTGGTGCCGGACCCGATTCCTAAGAGAAAGGGGGTAAACGGCGATCCGGTGAGACGCAGTGACGACGATGAGGGTGCCTCTCCTCCGGCTAAAAAAGGCGGAGGAGGAGCAGTTAAGAGAGACAGGACGGTCCTCCAAGCTCAAGGGCGGAGAAGCTCGGGTCCCGGTCCTAGTTCAGGAAGAGTCCGGCACGGTGGCTGTCATGCCAAACAGGTCCTCGGAGAGCTCCTGAATTAAGAAGGAAAATAGAGAAAGGAAAATCTCAAAAAAAAAACCAGAGCCTCTCAGCTTCGGTAGCCCTTTATGCCGGAGCAACTGGGATAGGGGAGTAAACCCTGATTGCAAATCCGGGGCGCCCAGCTCCGATAGTCGCTTTCGGGACGGAAACTGGGATAAGGGAAGGACAATCCTGACTCCAAACCCGGGCAGGCCGGGCTCGTTAGGCGCGTCAACCAACCGGCCTAGGAGAAAGACACTTCGATATAAAACCATCCTTATTAACGGAGATGTCTAATAAGGAGGAGAAGAACGTACCGGACCAGGTTGAACGGACGGCCAGGAGAATATCGTCCCGGTTTCCCGCGCGTTGTCATCCGACGACGAGCTCTGTCCCGCAGGGGCACTGTAGGACGATGCACCTGCGAAGTTTGACGCTACGGCGTCAAAAGATAGAAGTTCCCCCGACGGCGCCGGTCCATCTAAGGGCCGACGCGCTACACGAAAGATCAGAGGTAAGATCCTTATCGAGCCGCTCGCGCGTTCTCGTGGATTTTACTGATGAGTCGGAAGAGGAATTCAAAGGCGGAGATAACCACCGACTCTCCGCTATCTCGCGTGATAAGCCCGGGAGTGGTCAACCGGATAAAACCCGCGAGAAACAGGCTGTTCCACCTCAGCCTCACAAGGTTCCGCTTCCTCCGGACACTAGCTCCGACTCGGAGCTTGAAATAGTGTCCGATTTTCGGGACGACGCTTCAACCACCAACATTGAAGCGAAGCAACCTACTCCCCAGCCTCTGCCCGAAACTCGGTCTGGTAGACCGCCACCTTCTTCCTCTCCTGTCTCTACCTGTCAGACGGCGGATGTCCCAACACTCGCTTTAGTGTCAAGGTACATACCGACGCGGCAGGTAGTTAATCAGGCCACCGAGTTGGCAGGGGTTGTCCGCAAGATGGCAATCACCTCCAAGAAGTTAAAGGGGACGTATGTCAAAAACTTCAAGGAGGCGGCTGTCGGAATTGAAGAAGCGGTCCACCTTCTAGCTGGCCGCATGAACGCGGACGACGAGGTCCAGCGTCTGAGCGAGGCCAACGGGAGGCTGAGCAGAGAGGTCGCCGAGCTGCGTGGCACGGTCCGCCCTGAGGGGCGACAGAGACGCTGTCCAGGATAAACTGGACAGCGTTCTTGCTGAAAATAGAGCTTCCTCAGGGGGGAGATCGAGGAGCTTCATAAGGAGCTGGCGAACATGAGGAGAGACTTCATGTCCCTCAAGATGGCCCACTTCAAAGAGGCCAAGAATAAGGGGCCGAGCACTAGACCATCCTCCCCCGTGCCTTTCATGTCCCGTGGTGGGACCGGGGGCGATGGATCATGTGGGTCATTCCCTATTGCAGATCGAGGGAAGCGGGCAGGAAGAAGTATGTCCCTACCTCCACCGCCCAAGCAGAACTCCGAACGGGTGAACATCTCTGAAAGGGGGCAGGAGTTACCGCGACAGGCGGATATCCTCCCATTCTTTCCCTGCCGGAGAAAGAGCAAGGACCAGAGTCTCTTCACAACGTGGAGAAGAGGCTGATGAAGGCGGTGATGGGGGCGGTGTGAGATCAACTCACTGCATTCTGATGAGCGGATCGATCTTCGCATCGCTCGCCCATCACTAGGAGTGATCGGTGCAGACCGCAGGGCCTCCAGCAAATGAACTTTTATTTTTCAATTTCACGTACATTTTCTTCGTGTTGTAAGTGTGTAGACAGGGGAAAGATTCGCCCTTCCACTTGCACCCTTCTTGAGTTTATCATGTTTTGTGTTGTAGTCGGGGGGGTTAAGGGCTCCGACTACAACACACGACGAGGAGAACTTCTCTTTGATTAACCGTTTTTATTCTTCGTCTTTGTACAATAAGTTTTACAACAACTTAGTTTTGTTACGCTGACATGTAGTCGCCACTTACTGCGATAAACTCTCCGGTTGTACCCGCCACAGTATTGTTGACGGTTACTCACGATCCGCTGTTTGACATTCGGGATCGATCACGCACAATCAGCATTCTTGACTCTGTTTCGACCCTAAGTCCTACTTACTAATTCCGCTTGACAAATAGTATTTTTCTTACAGAAAAATGCTGCTTGTCAACTTTTTAACAAATTCGGATCGATTGAGCAATTACGCGTATCTTCCGTAATTGCTCAATGGCCCGGTCAAAAACCATTTTATAAAATTCCGTTTTACGCGATTGTTTCATGTTTTATGTCTCCTTTTGGTACACGGCGTTGTCCGACGTTCCTTAACTCGAACACTTCTCGCCATGCCTCGGATCTTCTTTTCCGTATTACTAGATACACGCCTGTGTGTGTGTGTGTGTGTGTGTGTGTGTGTGTGTGTGATTATTAATGCCACTACTAATATTGAAGTCGTGGAGATCGGGAAGATAAAATACGGCTTTTTGTAGAACTCGTCGTTACTACTTTCCCTTGCTACACGTGTTAATTGTTTTTCCAGTTTTTGCAACTGTGTTTTGTTACGCTTTCTAGTACTAACTCGTTATTTACTATATGTTCTCTCGTTTTGGCAGCCGTAATATTAAAATGTGGTAGAAACGTACTTATCTTCACATTTTTTATTACTGTATTTGTGTGAATTATTATGTTCGTTGTTGACAGTTTGCACTGTTCTGGTAATTCTATTTCCTCGACTCCAGCTATGACTTCTGTTTTTTCCGTCTCATTTTCACATGCTACGTGTAATTCTTCTTCCTTTAAGAGGGTCCGGGACCGTCTTGTTATTACCGATCGAACGAGTAAATCGTATTACAAAGTGTTTTTCGTAATTATTGCTCGGATAGAAAAACGGCTCCACAGAAGTAAAGAAAATAATACAATGAATGCCGGACTGGTTTCAATATATCAAAAATGTAACAAAAATTTTTGATGTTACAATCACCTCTACTTTT
>QVNW01001738.1:0-13523 GCA_014825475.1 Pseudomyrmex flavicornis
GCGGTCTTTTTTTTTTTTTTTTTGTCTTTTTAATGCGAAATTCGTTTTGACGTAACGAACGAACGACGTTCATCGGCACGAAAAAATCCGCATGATCGAAAATGAAATACCTTTAATTAAAAGTATGTCCATTAGGCATTAGACAGTTCTCTCCCGCGCATATATAATGGGGAGAAAAAAAAAAAGAAGTTCGAAATCGAAACTGCACGCGCCTTTCATTAACGCTAATGGGGCGCGGCTAAATTCACAAACGGAAAATCTGGCCTCTCTCTCTCTCGCGACACACGCTGCGAGAGACAGGAAGTAACTCGCCCAAAGTGTTTTTATTATTTGATCTGTGTACAGTTCTCATTGATTATCGCGGGTTTCCGCTGTTTTAGAACGGAAACGCTTGCTTCGCAGTCGTTAATTGCGACGAGACTCTGTCTTAATTGGGAACGCGAAACGAACGTGCCCGTTTAAAGTGACCGAATTTCAATTCTACTCAGTTTGTCCGAAGGAAAATCAGTTTCCCAAACGATCTCTGAGTTTCATTGACACACGTTCAAATTGATATATACGGACATACACATATATGTATATTCGCATCTCGCGCGCGCGCGCGCGAGAAGATCGCAATCCGAGATAATGGAATCTAAAATTATCTGACATTTGAATTACTAATTTGACGTGTTTGCGACAGTCTCTTTACATACCATTGTCCACACACACATACACACACACATCGCAAAAATTATTTCATCATATATCTGATTTGTTATATATTTCGCGCATTACGTAACACTTTATTGAATTGCTAAATAATTGCTATACGTCGCGCTCAAGAAGAAACAATTTCACGAAACGACAGAGAAACTGCACAACACTTGACCGTTGTGCCATGTGTGTTTCATTCGCTCTTGAAGAAAATTACCGGGTTTTCCTTCACCCAGAGAAACTTGCGGTGACGCACGTCACCTTTACGTTCTCATATTGTATAAGGAAAATAAAATCTACGATTCACTTTTGTTTCATCCTTTTTCTTCCTTGTCTACTTCCGTTCATTCGTGTGAATTCGAGATGCGTAGTTTTGACTGAATCCTACAATCGAGGCCGCGCGCATACAGCACACATGCAGGCACAACGACGTAATAAATATACATCCAGCGGAGATCATTTGTTTCCGTGGATCGCACAAGAATACTAGCATCGCCGAAGATGCTACCATCCGTCTTGTCGCTCGTTTTTCATCGGCTAGTACCGACCTTGTTGATGCTTCCGCGATCCTTTCGTCGAGATGAGACGACGTTTGGGAGTTTCTCATACTTTGTGCTCGAAGTCCGACGTGAATCCAATTACGAAAGCCAGAGGAATTCGTATAAGTTGGACCAACGTTTGACTGCAGTCGAAAGAGACTTATATACACATATAAAGACTTCTCGTGTAGAAAGAACTGTCTCTACGTAATTATATACGAGCAAAAAACTTTAGACAAAGAATTTGCAGTACGATATATTTGTTCGCGTACATATCGTGCATTTTTATATATTATGATGTAAAGATGTAAAAAGCTCCAAATTTTTTAAAATAAATAAAGAGAAAGAGCCAATACGATCCTTAAACACGAATGGTTGATGTAACGAAAAAATTATTTTATTTTTAACGTTTTGATTCAGGATTAGATTATTTTCAGAAGAAGTTGACAATTTCCTGTAACAAATGCTTTTTTTGTTTAAATTAACTTGACCTTATTATTTTATTTGTTAACGTATTTATTTGTTATCAAGACGGGGCTCACATTGGCCCTTTCTTCTTTTTGGATTTATATGTTATACGTCTGTATATATCCGCTATTTTTATATATGTGCCAGCGATCATATTGCTCCACTAGATATATTTCAATATAGGCAATTAATTTTTATGCAATATTAATTAATTATCTTATAAAAAAAGACGTTTGTGTCCGTGTGTGTGTTTTCAAGATATCTTACTGCACGCAGCAAGACATCACATCACGTCGAGAAACTTGCGCCGGCTTACTCTTAAATTATGGATCACAAAAGGCATTGTTACGAAAGTTGTAATTACTCCCGTAAGTAATAGAAGGATATGACCTATCAGTTAAACCGAAAACCAATATCACGGGGTCAACAGTGCATTAGAACGACAAGTTAGTAGTCCCTCACGCGAGTGACAAGTTTTATCCCATAACAAAAGATATTCGCACAGACAGGTAATACCATACGCCAACTCTAGCAAGATGACACGCTTTCCATGAAACTTAGCATGTAATCCGCTCGATAACTTTCGCGACCGATGCGCGAGATTATAAGTCCAACATAGTTCCGTGAGCTCTTTCCCTCTTCCCCTCGCCTTTTGTTCTTCCTTTATCATTATCTCGCAACGTTATGTGTGCACACATTCAAGTATTTACGTGATACTTCATCTCTCTCTCTCTCTCGTTCAACTCTGTACCATTGAAATTAGTCTACTGTAATTGGATTGCTACTCCCATGATGAATGGATTTTCAACGTACACCGATATCGCGAACACAAAAGAAGAAGTTGTAATGTTTGTATAATTTAATTATATCTTATCAGATATCTTAACCTTTCGCGGACAGACATGAGTCTTCCAGACCCATCAAAGATTTCAAGCCGGTGCTCTAGTAAAAATTAGTTTTGTTTTAACGCTTGTATCTTCGAAACTCCTAGAGACTTTTTCCATTTGTTTTTGTTTTGTGATTGACGCAGAATTGTTCAAACTTTCGATTCAAAAAAAAAAACAAAATGGAAAAAATATTGCTTTTTCGCAGAGATATTTGATTTTAAAATCGCGTGGGTCTCACAGACCCAGTCTGTCCGATTAGTGGATCGTTTTTGGAATCTGCGAAGGGTTAAAATTACTTGCAAAAATATAAAATTTCTGAATCGTAATTTATATAAAATATACATCTCGATTACAGTTTTGAGAAGGTTTTTACAATTTTGAGATTAAAGTATTCAAACTTTAATTTACAAAACTATATACATTCAAGTTTGCGATTATAAGTTCGCCGTATCATCTCTATTATGACCGACACACAACAAAAAGTAAATGCGTAATGCAATTACATTTGTAATTCCGCGATATAACAAACAGGTCACACATGCATAGTGCGGATCCACTTCTCGCTTATACGCACATTTCGCGTACTCCATATCTGGTTTCGTTATATGCAAGCCAGAAGTTTGACGCAATAACTGTTTCCGCCTGATGTGTCTCGTTATGTAACATTGAACAACATATTAAACGGAGACACATTGAACAACACATTACTACGGGAAAAGAGAGATTCAACTACATATGTTTGGTTTAGAGAAATTGCTATGTGTGTTTATAGAATCGAAATGTCTCTCGATTCTTCTGTTTTTATTTTGGAGTTATTAGTGTATCACGAAAAACAAACCATAAATAAAACCATAAATAAAACTATAAATATTCGATTAAATACATATTTAAAAAAACACACATTTTTACGTGACGAGAAAAACTGAGAAAAAGACGAGTTAAAGAGACAAAATTGAGAAAAAAAACTTCTTTCGCGACATACATTACTCGTCACACACGTTATTACATGTACGCGTATTATGTAAAATCGTTATGCATATTATTTTTTATAATTCTTATGATGGTGATTACGTAACCTGACCAAACGCGCGCGAAACGAGATAATGAGATTCAGCTATTAACTCTCGTAACGATATATGATAGCGAATGCTCCATTTCCATTCAAATGCAGAGATATCTCAACGTTAAAGTATCATGTAGTTACGCGGGTTTAAATATTGACTGCAACTACTTAAATCATGTTGGCGCGCGCTACGATGTGTGTACATTTCATATACAACTTTAAATATTGCATATTAGAGGAAATAATATATTAGAGGAAAATAGTGACTGAACATTTGAGAGGTTGTTGGCGCTTTAATAAGCACTCAAACAATAATTTATAAGGTACTTTCGTATTTTTTAAAATGAAAATAATATACCGCGTTTGTGCGCGCACTCTCAGTTGCAATTATTTTCATTATTCGTTCTTAAACATCAAAAAAGGTGAATTCAATAAACGAAAATTTCACGGAATATTTTCACGGGAATGTTTTTTTTTTTTGGGATAATTTTTCATCTTTATTGCATTTTTTGTCAGCTTTCGGACGTGCAGCACAGCATTGCGCATTGCGTAGCGTAGAATCTTTCGCACATAATATTTATTGCGCGTGTCTAACACAACGAAGACTCTAACATGCCGTAATTTATTGCTAAAATAAAGTCGATTTATGTACCCTTTATTCGCACGCTTTGTTTTTGGCAAATTGTGCTTGCCTAATATATATTTTATTTTCAATTGTTATTTTATTTTCTTTCCGGCAAAAATATAGTATATGTAAAAATAATCGTTACACGGATAAACTTTTAGGAACAAAGAGCTTAACTGACTATGATAAAACGCATATTCCTTTCCAAAGTACACACAGCACTTTTTCTCACATACGGCTACTATGAAAGCCCGGAATTGCACATGCATGAGGATTCTGAAATGCTCGACTGCAAGCGACTCTTTAAAGAGTCTAATCGGTTCAACATTGAAAAATCCAAGAGCCGCTATAAAGCTACACAGGACGGATGTACATCTTTTTACTGGCTCTCAGCGAAACAGCCAGCGCAAGCTCCTACAGAAAGTAAATATCCGATCGGTCAAGCTAATACCGATACGAAATTGTAGTCTATCGGAAAATCGACGATGTAGCTATTTGATGTAATTTGCCAATTGCAGCAAAACTCGCGGAAAATAATTCCGGAGCGTTCGTCTAAAAAACACGAGAGAGCAAATCTACAACATCAACTTTTCATGATTCTCATTTCTCTCGTCTTTGCAGTAAATGTATATTTTTCGTAGTTCTAAGGTTTTTCTTTTATTTTCGAAACGCTTCGCCGACGTGTGTTGTTACGGTACACATTGTGTACGTAAGAAAAAATCTAATTACTGTATCTCGCCACATCGTGTGAAATTTTCACACGATGTTTGAACTTTGCGAGAGCGAAGTGTATGGAATACACTTCTGATTAACTTTTGTACGAATAATTCTTACGACTTTCTTGGTTTCTCGATTTCGACGACACGTAGCAGCTTTTGGAACAAGTAATTAAACCGAAAGTTTCTTATGCGAACTCCAAATCTCTATATGCGATATCTATTAAGTTACAGAGAGCAGATTATTCTGCGCGATAAGATAAAATCGTAACCGTATGATCACGACAGTACATAAATATTTTTATGCACTTCTACAACACTCTCTTTTTCCTATTCTCTCTCTCTCTCTCTCTCTTTTCCACATAATTTTGTTAGAACTTAAATTCACAAATAAAACTAAAAAAAACATTTGCAGACATAAAAGAGACACGAAACGACGACAAGTAAAATAATGTGACCGTAACATTTTGTGTGACACTTCACTTTGACGTATATTTATGTCGAGAGTAAAAATACGTGTCGTGTCGGTATATAACGCACCTTGCAGTTGAGTGATATTTCTGGTGACTTTGTGGCCGTTAACGAGCTGCTCGCGCAGGTGAAATCTGTCGCGATGCCGCTGATAATTGGCAATAACAATCGTGATCGCTGTTAATACGAGGAAAATCCTCGATTCCCACACTTTCATTGCACATCGGATCTCGCATTCCCCGTGGTTTTTGCAGATGCAGTCGGGATTATCGAAGAGAAACTACTGATGTATTCACGCGGTTCTCGAATTTCCTTCCTCTCCTCGATCCTGAAATTTAAACATCACTGAAGACCAAACATCCGCGTGTGTCGAATATTCAATTGCCATGTCAAAGACGCAAAATTATTGATAAGTGAACGGTTTTTGCCGTTATATAATAGAAACAATGCGTAACAAGTTCGTGAAAGACAGATGAATGAAATCGACTGTGCTTCGATACAATGAAAAAAATCAATAACCAGAAAAAAGGGATCTTTTCACGAACGCACAGTGCGTCACTGTCCTTTCAGTTTGTTTTGCACTTATACAATGGATTTTTTCACGCGCATAGCGCCGGATATACGCGCGTTCCATCGCGTATTCGTCGTATTTCGTGATTCGTGCGAAATTCGTGAATAGAGTGTCGGGAAAATTTGTCGCGCAAATGTCAAACAAAGTTTTCCCTCCGCATTACGTATTTGCAAGTTTCGCACGAATCACGATCGTGAATTGCGCAAAGTCTGGCGAATAAAAAATAAAAGATAATAAAGAAATCACTTGTTCACAAGCTGTAATGACTATACATTTATATTACTGTAAATTATTACACACATGTATCTCATGTGTAAACATTTTTATTTATTTATTTATTTTTTCTTTTTAGATCTTTCTACACGATATTTCTACCACGATAGATTATATTGTATTTATTTATATTTTTTTGTTTTTTAATTTTAGAATGTAACAACGACTATTAGAACTTGAATCGACTGTGCAGTTATTTGCAGTTGCTGCCGCAGTGCGTATGTTGTACTATAGTGCTTTTGCTTTGTGTATGTGTGTATATGTCTCGTCGAGTGGCGTGCGAAAACAAACGAAAATGGAAGTTACTGTGGACAACGCGGAAGAAAAATGTGATATCTGAAACAAGTTAGAAGTTAGATGTGTTGCGCCGGAAAAATTTAGTATTTTTTATTATCCTATGATACACGTGCCTCACGCATACGGAACTCGCGCGCGCGCACATTTTTTTTCTTCTATTTAAAACCCGTGTATTCAAAGAATTTTCTTGCCGATTGAGCCCAGGACAGAAGAGCCTTGCATTTTATTTCAGCATAATAATTTGCATACCGCTATTGTGCAATAAAACACACTCGTGAAACGAGTTTCCTGGAGAATACCGTCGAGACGGGCGAAGAGTAACGTTATTACATTAAAAGAGAAGGTAAATAAATACGTTTTATCAAAATATAGAGCCGCGCAGTTTAATAAAAATAAATAAATAAGTAAATTTTAGATAACATCAAGTTATTATTGTCGAGATAACATTGATGAGAAAATGCCAAAGAATCTGATGACGACTGCCGTCACTGTTCGAACGCAAGTCTGTCAGTGATGTATCCAAGTTCTGGAACAAGAAGGCAAGAGAATAGCCTCCTTTCTGCGGAACTTGGGATATATTGCGCTCGAAGGCGTCCGCGTGTCTAATAGAATCGATGTTATGAAGTTGGTCGGCTCGTTCGATTTCTTCGACAGAATATTGGCATATTTCTTCGCTGCGCGAAGATGCGGGAGCGATTTTGAACGGTGGACAAAGAAAGAGGGCGCGAAAAGAGGAGAGAACAGAAAGAAATATAGATTAGAACGGGCGAAGTAATATGTCGGATGATCGGAAGAGAGGGTTGGCCAACACTAGTTGGGTGGCGGAACTTTTACAGTTTTCCCAACGAGATTCAACCGCAGCTGCCAATTTGCGGTCGCGTAGAGAAAAAACTACGATTTCGCCGAGAGAAAGAACACGTAGACGAAATATTCTTGTACGATTTTCATCTTGAGACACGCGTAGTTTCGTAGATCTTGGCGGCGGTTCGATTATTGCGTTCGAATCCCTCGGACTAAGTGGATTTGCAATGCAAACGTTATCATTATATATTGAACGGATGTCCGCGGGACAATTTTCAGCGAGCTTTAAACCACTGCAACGCGTATTTACTTTACACACATGTGATAAATATATATTACGCTCGTTTTTTAATTGCTACTTGAAGTGTTTCATGTATTGAAAATATTTCACGTCGATAATTCGGGATATTAGTTTTTTCGATGATAACAATTGAAAAATAAAGCAATAATGTCATTATATACGTATATGATAACATTTTTATAAAAATATTCACGATATTTTCTTACAACACGCGTCCTGTGATACTCTCCTGTGCGAATTTTACGATAAAAAATCTACACTGAATTTTTTTGTTATTGCACACGTTTTAATATAATACATACATCTATAATTTTCTCCGGTGTAATTAGAGAAAAAAAAACGAGAGAGAGAATTGAAATTATTTCATTTTCACGACTACGTGTGCGTATGTGCATTCGTGAATGTAATTTTTACGCATAACGCAACGAGCGAGTAAAACAAAATGGTGCCGCAAAAGATAGACATCTCGGTGTACAAGCGACTACAAGGAGATTTTCTCCGAAGAAACGATACTGCTCTCTCTTCGGCTTTAGAACCGGCACCGTAATCCGTTTACAACGTTTCCAGGAAAGTCGTTTCACGCCGATATTTATGACACGACAAATCACATATCTTTTACGGCTGAAATTGCAACGCGGGAGAAAATAGGTGACTCGCTCGCGCGTTCTCCGTTATTAGCTCTGATAATATAAAATTCAGTTAAAATGTCTCGGCGCAATTTCCGAAAACCACTTGCGCGTGGTCGTCGCGCGCGAGATCAGCGACGACGGAGACGCGTGACGAAGAAGTTCCTAAACAAATTCCGAAATAATATCAAATCTCCGCGGGACGAAATTAAGAGAAGATGACGGACAAAAAGTTCTCCCGGCCTTTCTGCATGTAGGTCAACTTGCACGTTAACTTCGCTTCGGTTAAAATAACGAGTGACTCCGGAGAACGAGAACTTTTTTTTTTTGCCCCCTCTAAAGTTAGTCATTGTTTCCTTCTTCGCAATAATCTCTTAATGCAAACAATGTGTCATAAAGTAGTATAAAACGACGGTTCGCGGAAATGTCAAAGATCCATTGTTCCCTTCATTTTTCGGCACTCATGTTATATTCACTATTTCGAGACTTGCTTCGGGGGATATTCGGATTCCGTAAGAGAGTTCTTCAACTAGCGAACGAACGAACGAACGAACGAACGAACGAACGTGGTCGTCGGCAGGCAACTCCGTCGACTGCCGCGATCTCGCGGGAGTTCAACAGCTACTCGCAGCACGTCTCGGAGAATCGATCGATCTTGTTCGACGCTCGTGATGTTACAATAGGTTACCGATACCGCAGAGAAGAAACACACACCGGGCGATCACGCGTGAAACTCAGAGGGACACGTGCAAGTTGTATAATTTTAAAGCTTTGTTTCGAGAGCAAAGTCCCACTTACGCGAGTCTGTTTTATTTTACACGAGAATGACACGTTGTTCATTTATGACCCAGGGTTTGATACGTTTACACGCAACTCTTTCCGATGTAATTATAATTTCGTGAGTTATACGTTAGTGGAACAGTTTACAAAAGAAGCTTGTTTAACACCGACACCAGTCAACAGTGTCAACTTCTCGGGTAAAGGGTAAAAGAGAGGAAAAAAAAACTGTCGTGAGCGACATGCTTGACGTTGTTGCAACAGGAAAGAATGAAGTGGAAGGCCGCCGAACAGCGCGAATGTTGCGATCGATGATGGGGGTACACGGAAGAGAGAGTCAATGACGGAAGAGCGAGACGAGAAGGACGAAAGAGGATATGGTACTGTCGGATCATATGTTATTGCACTTGCGCAACTGACAACTAATTGCTATATATTTTTTTAATGGCGATAGGGCGCGAATTCTCGTATTCTGTACGTGGCCGAACAAAAGAGACCATTTATCAGCCGAGCGTTTTATTATGAATCTTTTTTTTTTTTTGGTTTTTTTTGGAAAGACGAGGAAAATAGAAATATCTGTCGGAGAATTTGTCGTCACGCGATATGATAATCTGACGTGAACATTCCGAGATATATTTCGCGTGCCAGTTTTTAAACGCGTGTGAGATTGCAAAACCAACTTTTGGAAAAGTATCGCGTCTGTGCATTCAAACGCGTCATCAAACAAAACCAAAAGGGTTTTTCGCGTTTTCGAAACGAGATATCTTATATTCGCTAACTTGTTAAAGTCTTCGTGAATATTTCATCGACGAAATTCAAAACTGCTCGATAAAAAATTTAATTGGTAAATCGTACGATGAGCGCGAAACGGACGGCGGAATAACGTTGATGAACGAGCGAGTTGAGACTCCTCGCGTTTTTCTCACCGAACTATCTTTTTACAATCGTCGTGACTGTTTACTTTCCGATGAGTACGAATCTGCTCCCGAACAGGAAAAGAAGAATGATTCAATCTCCGCTCTTTTATGCAGCGTGGAAAGAGAAACTTCCGCCTTGTGAAAGCCGCGGAGATTTTCTGCGCCAGAATTGCGGAGTACGCAAACTATATATACATGGAGCAATCAATTTACGGGAGAGTGGTGAAAATGCCTCCCCGGAGTATTCTTCGTTATGCTTCACGACGAGCTCTCGCGACAATGAGAATCCTTTGAATTTATATTCGTGGGTTTCGATATCGAGACGTTCGCGCGACATTACGGGGTTAGTAATCCCGCGATTCCACGCCGAAACATACAAGCTAACTTGTATGCGTATGTCGAAGTATCCGGAGCAGATTAGCTGCGATCGCTATCAATCACCAACTGATTGGAGACACACCAACCGAAACTCTGGTTTGTCGTGCGCGTCCGATTTACGACGTACGCAAATTGTCGTAAAATCATCCTCCACCCCTCCACCCCCCGTGCGTACGTTTATAATTACGTTATTATTTATAGATATAATGCGAGATCTCCGCGCATGTGTGATCGCATCACGTTTCGAATTCGTTCGTGCGCATCCGTCGCACAATGAGCGTTCTCTCAGGAGAGAACATCATGAAACTGAGGTTTTTAATTAAAGTCATGTTCTTCTCTGGCGCACACAGAAGTTAGTCGGATTAACGAATTTATCGGCGATCCTATATTACGGGTAATCCACGGCGGACTCGTAAGTCTCTGTGCTAATGACATAATCTGCGGTATTAATAGATTCTCGGTTCGGTAAGTGCAGTTTCCCAATTTCGGTTTTTCCCGAAGCTAATGTTTCGTATGATGTTTTACGATATAAAAAATACGTTTTGTTTTGCGAGCGCGCATAAAAAAAAGAACTCGACGATTGTTGATTTGTGTGACGTTATACATGTTTTTGCGATATTTTTCGTCCGTGTACGTGTGTGTTTACAAGCCGAATTGCCTGATCGATGTATTTCCCCGCCCGAGATACATTTAAACGTAACCCGCACGTAGATCAGACATGAAAATCCAGCGCGCGCGGGTAAACGGAAGAACAATGGGTTAGATATACTGCGATGAAGACGTATGTACGGAGCGGTGAAAGAAGAGTAAGAAAAACAAGAAAGAGAGAGAGAGAGTGAGAAATCTCGCAGACGTCTCTCGTTCGCGTGCAATCGAATCGCCGAAATGGTCTTTTTCTCAGTCACCTTTTGTTCGAACGTAGTTTATCAGCGAATACTTTAAAAGGTCGATCCGGGTCAACTCATTGCCATTTAAAGCAAGATAAATTAGAGGCGGTTCTGTATCCAGAGAGCGACTCACTCGACAGTGTCAGGTACATACCAGATATTTAGCAAGAATATTTTCTCTCTCTCTCTCTCTCTCTTTCTCTCGTAGGACATTGAATTTATCGTGAAGATTATCAAAAGCCCAACTACGCGTAGGAGATTTAGCTTTTCTGGAGTGAAAATATCCTTCTGTTTATTTTTGACTTTAGTTTCATAAAACAATATTATACGTGAAATTTGGAAAACTGTGTCGCATAAAAGCCGCTTATTAAATAACGTCTCGTACATATTAACGCGCGCAAATATTATATTCCCATGCTTATGAGATGAAATTGAAGCATCGTGTGTCCTAATCCAAGTGACTAACAATGCAACTTTGTCGACGAGACTACGTCAACTTCAACTACAAGAACTTTCCCTTCCTCTAAGCGCATTAATGTAGATTAGTTCGAAGATGCTCCGACATCCTTCTTGAAGCTATTTGAAAACAGATATTTATAGCTAATAATTCAGATATAAAAAAAAAGATTGAGAAAATAAATATTTTAACTGTCCGTTAAATAAACTATTTTTATAAAGAAGATAAATATTTAGAGGAGAGTATATATAAAGAAAAAAACAAATGTACTTAATAAATATTCTAAACGTGTGTGTAATATTGTGTGCGGTGCAGTTTTTTCATCGTGGTATAATCGAGTACGAATTTTTAATGCGGAGTTCGAGAAAAAAAAACAGCTTTTCATTCAGATTTACAGCACTCCAGAGCACTTCGCGATCTTCAAAAGACAAATTCCTTTCTGCGGCGTTTCCGGTTTATAATTATCCAAGCTATGTATAAAGTTGACGAATTCTAATTACGACGCGACGTCGCCGTGTGTTGTTCTCATCCCGTCGTCGTTCAATGTGGATTATATACGTAGGCACACGAACACCCATGATGGAAACTGAACGCCTGGCTTGCGATCTCCGTCCCTTGTACCGAATCATTTACATAGGAAGACGGATAGGAACGGATCACTGATCGTGTCAACCATTATTCGTTGTGACACATGAAATCGATTAATAGGAAACGGCAATGTTCGTTATCGGCAGATATGCATCATTCATTGAGATGGTGTGTATAGATTTTTTTTTTTCGAAAGCGCGGATTCAGATGACGCTTTATTGAGTTGTCTCAAAAAAGAAGGACGAAATGTACGCTAAACTGTTTTGCGCATACGCAATATTTTAAGAGAATACAGCTAACAATAACAAAATTATACACTGTACATATTTTTTCTTTTAATGACAAATTTTGTCAATTTATTTGTATATAAAGCTGTTAGGAATTCCGCGTTGGCGACACCGCCTATCACCAACTGGCAACTGGTGGCAATAAGTTAAAATCTTAAAAACCACAACACTCTACCTATCATTAGCAGATAGATTTATTTTACTTTACATCGTAAATACGAATTTACTTTAATGTAATAAAGAGCTTGCAATTTATTGTCGTGAATAAGTGCATTCTAGCATTAAAAACTAATTTGACTTTAAATTGAATTTTATTTATAAAATTTATCTACATTTTTTATAATGAAATAATGCATTGCACACATTTATAACATAACCGACTCATTCTGTCTTATTTTTTTTTCTGACCTGAAATTTGTCCACTTAATAAATATTAAAATAAATGTAAAATTATTAAATTTGTCAAAGAGTCCGGTCTATTTAATGGAGTTGATTTTATTTATTTTAA
The DNA here is from genome assembly GCA_014825475.1 of Pseudomyrmex flavicornis. Classification (NCBI taxonomy): domain Eukaryota; kingdom Metazoa; phylum Arthropoda; class Insecta; order Hymenoptera; family Formicidae; genus Pseudomyrmex; species Pseudomyrmex flavicornis. Next base: position 13,134 of record QVNW01001738.1, read on the forward strand.
TTATTTTATTTTTGTAACATATTATCTGCGTCGCGTGCAGACCTCATAAAAGTTAAAGAACTCCGTAGTGTGTATGTATGTGTGCGTGTGTTTATCTACTTGAATGAATTATTGTTATCACTCACCGGTAAAATCTAATAATTTTAATATTATAATAAGTCTTGCGATAAGGATAACAAAACCGAACTTTGTGGCACAAAGCAGATAATACTCCTCTGGTTGATACAGCACGGGCGGCTGGCGACTGACTGCTGTAGAGTTTGAAAGCTCGCAATTCTCAGAGCGACCTCTACGACTACCACGTGTTTGCAGTGAACATGCACAGGCGCTCTCGCAATACGCCTATGCACTTTGACCTAAAAAAAAAAAAAAAAAAAAAAAAAAAAAAAA
>QVNW01001739.1:0-46573 GCA_014825475.1 Pseudomyrmex flavicornis
GATCCGCGCCATATGGTGCACTTCTTCGTACAGAAGAGTATCTGTGAGAAAAATCTCCAACGTCCACGCAATCATCGCATCTCGCGCTAATCGTACATCTAATTGCACACTAATGGCAATACTAATTACACACTGGTGATAGATTTGAGATCACAATGTGGGCTGTGCAGAAAAAAAACAACCGAGAAAAAAAGATAAAAACAAAAAAAAAAGATAAACTCACTCGTCCGGTGGCCAGTAAAATAGGCTTCGCAGAATGACAGCGAATGTCGTCCTCGGTCGGGGCGGCCAGGAAATTTCGCACTGCGTTCCAAAACGGATTTGGCGTCGTTGTTCCCTGTTCGAAGGCGAAAGAACCGGGTCCGTCTGTGGTGCCAGCTGCGAAGCTGTAGCCCATGGCCGGTACGCAGCCGCGCACCTGTCGAAAAGTAGTGTCCTGAGTAAATCCGGACGACAATTTTCCTACGATCTACGGAGTAACAATTGATATTTACCTCTTCAATCTTTTTTGTCGTCTCGTTATAAAATTCCGCGGACTGCTCCGGCATATTGACGTACCGATGAATCACTCGCACCGGTCCGACCACTTCCGTCGCTTCGCGACCTTTTTCCCACAATCGCTGCAGAAATTTGAAAAGAAAAACCAAATCAAATTGACGAGAATGATTGCACGCGTGTATAAAAAAAAATTCTCATTTGATGTATCAGAAGTTCGCACGAATAAAAGATTTTCTCTCCTTCGTCTCACAGTTTATTTCTATCGATCATGCGGAAAACGCGCGATATCTGATTATGATTGATCACGACGAGAATTTATTGCGCACAAAACAGATAAGACAATTACGCGTATTCTTATTGATTATCAAAGTTGTCAGTGATAGCGATTCTTCGATTTCCGTGCACGGGAAAGTCGGTTACATGCGGAAATATGCGAAGGTTTCACGTACCGTATGAATCAATAAGCGCGGATTGATAGATTTGAAAGTAATAAGAAGTGTTGATTTGATATCTGCGGTTTGCCATTGCCGCGAGATTAAGTTCCAGTGTAATCGATGAATTTTGATTATTTCTATGGAAAAATGCGAAAGCAGAACATCGCGTTGCGCAGAAATTCTCTGTTTCTCTATTTGTATGTTTAAATTTCTTTCACATGCTTACACATGTGTGTTTTTGTGATTTATACAGACAGATATTTGCTTACACATGTGTGTTTTTGTGATTTATACAGATAGATATTTGCTTACACGAAACGAACGAGAGTTTAAGAAATGTTAATTGAATTTCCCATTTTATATATATAAACAAAGTGCTGCATTAACGGCGTTAATTAATTAGCTGATTGTACATTTAACTGTATAAATTGGATATCTTTAGACGAAGCTAATTACGCAGTAATAGAAATTTCCTGTAGATAATTTCGTACAAATTCACAGCAAAATAAACAAGGAAGAAAATATTACACGCGCGCGTATATATATATTTCGCATTCCTCTCTGATCAAATTATTAGATAAATACAAAATATTACCATAAGAAACACGAAAGCAGCTTTAATGTACATAGCATTCCCATAACTGTAAATTATCTAGATGACAAATATTATTATGAAGAGCATGCCTTGTTTAATCCGCCTTGTTTAATTCTATTCGCTCAAACTTTTTCATGATGAAAAACAACGGCAACATAGAAAATCGACGCATCCTCTCTTTCTTTCTCTAATATTGAAAATCTATAGCACATGTAACTTTTTTGAACTATATGGATTTTCGATACATATCGGCAGTGAATATTGTAACGTAGCTTTTAATAGCGCGCGTCTGTCGCGTCTAATACTGAAAAAAAAAGAGATTCAAGAGAATACGAAATACATAGAGGCACACAACGAACGGCGGAAGTACAGTTTTGAAAAGAAAAAAAAAAAAACTCGGCTCGCATTTTCATGAGATGCCGTACGATATATCGTGGAATGCGTGCGAGCGAACGAGCGCGCACGCACGCGTGAGGCGTCTCTCGTGAGGAGCGTCTTCTTGCCCAGTGGAAACTGTTTCTCTCTCGCCTTTATGATGCTAATCTCTCTTCACGAAACCGGCGAAGCCTCCGGTCATGCCCCCGTCACGCTTAAGGAGCATGCGAATATATGTTAATTATCGCTGCAGAGCTTCTGTATTACGGGGCTTTCTGCGCGCGAACAGCGAAAGCTACTGAAACACCTCTCTGTCCGTTTCTCTGAACACGCCGGACCTCGCCGCAGTTTGCGAATACGTGAATGTACGCCTGAATGTGCTTTACCTGCGCCCTGATTGCCCGCTTTTGCCCGCGATGTTGGTAATTCGTTCTCGCAACCGAGCTGCGCCGTGATCCAGATTTTCTTATTGTAAGACCATAATCGCGAGAATTTTCAATTCTTTTTCACGATGCGTTGTTTTGTTTTTGCCGCTGGGAACTACGCTTAATCCGTTCTTTTGGTTCGAATGTTTCCCCATCGTGAGCGATTCACTCGTAAATAATGCGTGGGTTTTCACTTTTCTTTCATGTGCCGTTAAAGAATTAATTCAAATAACTGGATAGTAATTAAAATGTATATACGTTACTAAAAATTAATTTAAACAAATAGACATGTGTAAAAGCAAAATTGAACATTTGCTTCGCTCAGGCGAGTATGTGCGGACATAAATAAAAATCCAAAGAGTCCATTAAATTTGCGTCACACGAATTTGTCGAGAGAAAATTCTGTCCCCGTTTTGTCCAAGCAGCGCAATTGTCCACTTTTCCTTAGTTTGTCCCGTGTGGCGGTGGAACGCGTAGAATTCTCGGAAGTATACGCACAAAATCGAGGATGATCATTTGTATTCGGCTCTACCAGCGACTCATCGCGGATATGTAATATTCAGGCAGACATCTTTACTACGGCCGCGTTTGATGCGAGGGAAAGTAAATAGCGAAAGATATGTCTGTTACGCGCGTGCGAGGAGAGATATAGGTATATTTCGGCCGCGCGATAGAAGGAAAACCAACGATGGATCCGAATGGACTCGGCGCACAAATACGACGCAATAACACGGGCAATGTATAAATTTTTTGCTCGCAAGTATCGTTTCTTTTTGTTTTACCTCTTTGTAATGCGACGTCACGAGCGACAGATTAATGCGAGACAATATATAGTGCGAATGCTCGAAGAGGAACGGCGGAGGAACTCGACGTTTCGTCCGCGAACAAGCAGGAGACCGCCATATTGTATCATTAGGTAGCCGCGACATAGGTACCTAACCGGTCGGCTAAATCCTAATAACATCTAATTAATTTTAATGACGTGCAAACGATCGTGACGCCGATTCACGAACCCGATGGCGAACTCGGTGAATTCGGTGAGATTAGAGATAAGTCGAACGATCAATCACTCCGCGCCGTAACACCCGGAGTCGTCCGTTTTACTCACTTACGCGCAGATTGTCGGTCGTTATTTTTTCCGATTTCCTCGACGCGAGTGAAAATATCGATTAACTCTACGGGATTCGGTACGTTTTTTTTCACACGTAGGCGATTGATCTTGCGCGCCGAACGACGATAATAAAAACGCGGTCTGCGGAAACTTTTCTCATGTCTCGGAAGATTTCATTAATCTCAATAAAAAAAAAAGTATTTCTTTCTTCTCATTAACATGAATCCAGTTGGAGCATTCGGTTATTTCTGTGTTTCGATCGTGATGTTTGAAACAAGTGGAGCGACGCGTTGCGCAGAGTTCCGTTTCGAAAGCAAAACAAATTGTATAATAATAATAATAATAATAAGGAGGCAATCAAGAAATTGTCATGAGAGAAGCATATAATATATTGCGTATGTTTGGATTATATATTGCCAACTTAAGAGCCGAGAATAAAGTTAACAAGAGTCGACGCGAATGTGAAACATCATTTCAGAGAATACGCGAATTACATAAAAATATTTTACTCCGCTTACTATTGACTTAATTCGAAATTATTCGCATTATTACGTTACGCGCTGATTGACTCAGCAATAAGATTGAGAGCGAGCAAACAATTAGATGATACGACGAAACTTCCTCTTTGCCAACCTCGTGAAAGCCTAATTGTGTGATATTTTCTCGCTGCCGCCCAAATCTTGCTTTAATAAACATTCGAATTTGCTTTACTAGAAAAAATTTCTGAACTTTGAGATATGACACGTAATTAGATGTCCGTAAAAACTAAATACGACAGATGTGTCAAATTAAGGGAAGTGCGTTAAGAGCAAAATGCATAAAATAAATAACTAAAATAAAATTTCACGTATTATAAAAATGACGTAGCATTTGTTTCTAGAGCGCAAATATCCTTTGACAGTAAGTACTTTTTCACGTGATTTTAGTTTCTTATTATTATTATAATGATATTTAGATGTGATTAAAGAATAAGCAAGTATAGAAATCAAGAGCGCGCAATATATAAATTTTGCGCGCTCTTCAATCAGTAGAAACAAAACTTTATAATTAAAAGAAGATTAAAAATAATTATAAATTAATTATAAAACAATACGTTTGTCGAAAGGTGACCTCAACGATTATAAAATATTAAAGTTTTTAATAAAAGCACTTGTGTACACACACATGTATTATATTTTACGAGATTCAATAGTCACATATTAAATTTTTTAATTACAAACAGCGCTTTTGGTACACACACATATATTTTATGAATTTCAATAGTCCACATATTACATTATTTACAAAAGCTAATTGATGAGCTATAACAAAAACTAAATAACTAAATAACTAAATAACTAAATAACAACAATGTTAGAATTCTGAAACAATGGCGTGTTTGTAATAAAATTTTTTAATGGACAAGTATGTATAAATTTCACAAGTCCATCTTTACGTCGTACATTGACCGTGTCGTTACGCGCAGATCTAAAAATAAGACTCATCCCCCGAGCGATTCTCTGAATATATCTTATCGTGGCGCGGAATCGCGCGCGAATCGATATCACGTTATTAATGAAGTTATGAACATAGGTGATCATTTTGTTGAACGACACTTCAATCGCGCATAATTGTATAGACGGTTCGTCAGTGCACATTTGCAGGCGCTACGTATATACGCGCAAGTTTATGAGAATAAAGAGGCGCGTTAATCGGAGATGTCGCTTCAGAGAGCGCGTTCGCAAATAGATGCGTGGCGCCGCGCAATTAAAGTTACATTGTCAAGCACTCTGTGTAACGAGTTTTCCTTCAGGAAAATCTCTCTCGACGAGCTAATACGGGGAGAAAGATCACACAAGCTCGTTCTCTCGGTAACTCGATCACATGGGAGATAACTGCGCGACGTCGCTCACTTAAATCGCCATCAATCACGCGAATAAGTAGCTGGTTCATTATTGCGTTCGAGACTCTTAGTCCCGCTCTGTCAGGAACGCATTACACCGGGATGTAAACAAACCGGAGATAACAAAAAGTAATTGAACGCTTTGAGAAACGGAAAACTTAAAGCAGCTTGAAATAACGAGGTATATTTTTTCTTGTTGCGGAAATCTCGTAATTATCTAACGCGTAAAGGAGATAAAACGCGTTATTCAGCAAAAGCACCGTGCGAAACAATGCGAACAATCATTTACAGTTCTACGATGAAATGTATAAAGTGTTCTACGTAAATCGCGACCTTAACTCCGGAGATCAAAGAAAAATTTTTCATTCATCGCTCTCGGGAGAATTTAACTTTAGCGGAAACTGTAAACCGTAAAACGTGCTTTAAAACATTCTTTCGCTCTAATAGCTTCGGGCGGTGTGCGATACGCACACACAAGTGCATTTGCGCACAAATATTTTTCGGGGAGAAGCAACTATAGGTACGTGTTTCGCGAAATACCGCGCGGCTTTCGCGTTTTAACGTTCCATTAAAAAAACACACAGATAACGAGGAGTTTTTCACGCAGGCAATAAAAGAAAAAAAAAGGCAGTTTATCTCGAGAGAGAGCGATTAAATTGCGAAACGAGGGAACAGACGCGCCGATATAGACCTCCGATATCGAAGTATGCGATCGCGTATCCGATATATTTAATGTCTCTCCGTAGTAAACGTCGGAATTTTTGCAAAATATAATTACAATAAAAGTAAAGTCACACGATGTGATATTAATCATAGAGGCGAGATGGAAATCTTTCTCGTTTTTGAGCTTGATCCCTCGAGGTGAATCATTATATCAGTCCGACAAAGATAATGGCGGAGGCAATTTGTTATCTACTTTTGCCGCGGTCGCAATCTAGACGCGCGCTCGGCTTCAAACTTTTAATTTAGTTTTCCGTTCGATTAATACGAGCGCGGAGACCGCGGCTTACAGAACTAGATTAGGGCTTTCGCGCGAAGAAGACAGACAACTTGATAGATACAGAAGCTGTATCGCTTTGTAACGCGCCCCAACATCGGAAACAGAATAGCATATGAAAAACAAATTGCAAACAGTTCGCTCAACGACGAAGCAACGCGAAGCGAACAAGAAGAAACGCGGAATCTCGGAACGAAGCAAATCGAAAAGAGAAAGAGGAGAAGCATGAGAAATTTATTACGTCTCTTACCAGAAATTTATTGCGTCTCATACTGCGATAGATAGAAGATGACAAAGTGTAATCGTCATCGCTTATTGTACAAGAAATGTTTCTTGAACTCGTTCTTGAACCAATGCGTCTATAATATTTCGTTACGCTGATAACACACGCAGCTAACTTTAATTCGCTTAATTGAAATGCGATAGCCTCTCCAAATCTCCCGCATATTGGATTTCCTGCATATAATCTACATCTCGTATGACGATTACCGGCCGCGTTTCCTAATTACTTTCCCCGTCCACGGGTCTCGCATATTCAAATATCGTTTATAATAAAGTTTGATTAAAGCAAGGGGAACATATACACAAGCGCGCGTTTAACATTACACATTGTACACAGAAACTTATAACGCGCGTATGAAGAAATGTCAAATTAGCTGTATGTATGTTTGTTGTGACTGCCGGAAAATCCGTCAATTTCACACACACGAACGTTTGCACAAAGCCAGCTGATATTGTACGCGGAAATGATAAGCGACAAGTCTAACGGCGGTCAAACGGAGAGCTCCGCAAGGCTTAACGTTTGCGAGGGTGAATCTCGAAATTCCCCGCAAAACGTGCATGCCCGAGACATGTGAGTCAGAATTGACGATGGAGCTATCACACGTGATAGCTAACTGCAAATACATTATCTAGCAAATTACGATAAAAGCTAGATAACGAAGGAAAAATATAGAGAAAATATTTTGATTGATTGCAGTTTTGTTTTTACTTAGAACGAGAACTCACTTCTATATTGATTGCGATATAATCGTGTTTGTTGACAAATGTGTACAAGAAATAAGAGTATTCTTAAATGTAAAACAAACTAAAATTAAAATAAAAAATAGAAGAAAGAGAAGCATTTAATTCGCATAATACTTGATGTCGAATATATTCTCTGTATCACAGAGATTTGTGTACGATATAAAGATTATATTCGACGATCTATAATTGACGCCTGCGACAACCGTACAAACGTTAATAAACCGACGGCAGCATTAATGTCTACGTTAATTAATATCGAACGTTGGCGTTAGTGATCTATAGCAAATGTTTACGATATTAATTAGAATCGTGAATACACACAGCAGGCAACCAATATACGCGGGAACAATTAATTTAGAGTGCAAATGGACGTAGATGACAGATATTTTTAATACTTGTTGCGAAACACAAACATAGAAACGCGCTGACTCAGGAAATTCTTTTTTTCTGTATTATAAAAATGAAACACAATTTCTGAAAATAAATTTAAATTTTTACAAAGAAATAAAACGAGAATTTTTATTCAAAAATTTTGCCCGCTGTAAATTTGAATTATTTTTATATAAAAAAATATATAAACCATCGTTTTCTCTATAAATTATTTTTATATAAAATATATGCAGCAATTGCGTCAGTCTCTCTCTCTCTCTCTCTTTGCAATACAGCAAACTTTTTGTGCTGTATGTTAAGTTCTGGTAAGAATAGAGACGCAACACTCGCGCAAGACTTTTTTCGGCGGAGGTGATAAAATTTCGTAAGTGCGTACCGCGCGAAACACTTCCCATGCAAATAAAGCAATTAGACGCACAATACGAGCAGGTAGATATATCTTCAGTGCAATAGCAAGCAATTAACGAAACTTACGAGCACTATTCACGAGCGTGGCCTGAAATTCCGTTCTACATTCTTTTTTTTTTTTTGTATTATATGTGAATTTAACTAGACATATTATACGTATTTAACTATTTGAAAAAAAACGAGTCTTTATTAAGCGAATAGTGGTGAGCCTGTAACAGTGATATCATCACAGTTACACACATGTTTCACGTAATTTTTCATTATCATAATAAGAGCAAACTTACGCACCAAAAATAGTCTGAAACGTTGCGTCAATACAAGTGCGAATAGTGGCCGCAATTTATTAATTAAAGAACGTAGATGCGTTTGATGTAATGAACTGGGAGAAGGCACGCGTTCGCGTTCGCACGCGCAAGTGTATTATCGTTTCTTTCTTCCTTTTTCATTTTTGTTTCGACAATTCTCTAAAGTGAGCGAGCGAGGAGAGAGATTGAGGAATCCCGTCACTTTTCAAATTAGCCGGACGGAATTTCTACGCAATTTCTAGAACTCTATGGCGATGGCCATCGCGAGATTATTCGAATAATAATCGCGTATATATAATGGAGCTGCAGCGCAAAGCGGAGTCGGAAGCGGAGTCGTCCTTGCGCGGACGCGTAAAAAGAAAAAAAAAATCGCGACATTCCGCAATTCGCAACGAGACGCGCGAGGCGTGGCTACGCGCGTTCTTGGAAGATCGCGAAACGAGCTCGCGCGCGAGCTTCTTCAAGGCGGCAAATCGAGACAACCTCGTTTCGGCCGCGCTTTCCCACCTGCGGCATTACCACCGGCTTCGCTCTTTTGCCTTCGGTGTAACGCGAGATACACAGTCGGCGACGACTGTGTACGACTATCATCCGGCCTACCTTGGAAACGGTTTCTCATCGAGACGAATCGCGTGAAGCAGATCTAATCGCAATCCAGGCGCAATCTACGCCCACGCATCGCAGCATTGATCATTATTAGGAATCATCGAGTCCAACCGGTGCGGTGGTCAAGATGTGAGACAATTATTTCGCGATGGCACACTAAAAAAACTTTAGATTTCTTATCTCTTTGAACAATATCTAGAAATTATACATATTGAATCAAACAGTGAAATTTAATTAGTTGTTTGAATTCAAAATAAAACATCTTTTCTAGTTTTACGTGTAGAGTATATTTTATTTTATTTAAAATTACTGCAACTCGCGCGACTAGCAAATATTTTCGTTGAAACGAAACGTAACTCGCTGTTTATCAGAAATGTTACGTCGTGTCGATTCTCCGTTCTCTGGCGTACAACATGCACAGCCGAGACTTTCAGCCGCGGAAGCGGAGTCTGTCTCCGTCTAGATGTGAGATAAGCCACATAATGAGGCTGAGATGCTGCGCGATTGCGGAGCTCTGTTTTGAGACGTGGGAACAAGAACGTGTAAACACGTGGATCGTAGTGACTCGTTCCATTTTTTTTTTTTTTTTTTTTTCGCTCCCATAGCCCCGAGTCACCTCAGCGTCGTCTTACTCACGACGGTGACTCTACCGCGCCACTAATCGACCCTTGCACAAGCGGTAATATCAGGGCGTGTGGAGTTGTTCCGGCGTGGGATAAAATTGCCCTGCGGCGCAATTAAAACCGCGACGCGACGCGGTCATTCTCGACGAGGGATTACCAACCTAAATGACGTCTAATGTATTTTCGATACACGTCGCGATTAATAAATTAATAAATAATAACGCGTTTTTGCGCGCAATATAACGCTACCGCGGGGAATTACACAGCGTTTCTTCGAATTAGCATTGTCATTTTTATTTCTTTTTTTTCTATCTTTTTTTTTGGATTATCTCAGTTCTGTAAATTCATATCGGGATGTCTCTTCTTTTTATTCGCGTTATTACACAAAGTGATCGCGGTTATCACGCGATCGTGTTACGATTATAGTGTCCGATTCGGGAATTGATCTCTCTAAAAATATACACATACGTATCACGAACCGATGTTTATCGCACCCGTCACGATTGCGCGCGAATCGATTTCGCCGGCATGTGCGCGCTTCGGTTTTTGATATCCGCGCGGAATAACAAAAGACACGCGTACATCAGGAAGACCGAGCGGGAAGAAAAACGCGTCCGGACTTATTGACGTTACGACACGGTTATTCAACCGCGGTGAGAGGTTTCACTCTCGTTTGCCATTGAATGGCCGCGTTCACGAAAACCGTATATAAAGGAACGCCAGTTATTCTGTGTTCATTTGTTACGCTCATACATACATACATACATACATCGGTTCTACTGCTCCAGAATAACAAGCGCATCCGTCTGTTGGCGCGCGACGACGACGACGACGACGACGACGCGTTCCTCGAAAGAACGCGAACTCATCCTGGAAAACATGTCAGAACACTTTTGCCTTCAATTCCTCGTCGTGCCGTAATACGCGACATTTCCTCTCGCGACAAAACGCGCTGCGTAACGCCGTCATAAATATTCCGCCGGCAACGTGCCATTGAATGACGATGATCGCCACATCGCACATCGGTGAAAACCGCGCGAGCTGTGTTGCTGAGTCATTTTGTTAGTTAAATAAACTAAGTTCCATATTAATCGCGAAGCGCGTTTCCACACCGCAAACTGCCTCGTTAGATGACCGAGAGTTACGTAATGATGCAATTAATTGGAAGCAGCGGGCGAGAGGAGAGGAGAGCGCGTCTGAAGCGCTTTGATACATTTCCCTTGTTTAGAATCGTATAAATATATTTACCGCGAAGAAAGAGAAAAAAGAGAGAGAGAGAGAGAGAGAGAGAGAGAAGTAGGAATCGTTTTGCGTCGCAGAGAGTTCGTATCGTTCGCAACCATGTTCCATTCAAACCACCGCGTGACTCCATTCAAGCCACTGCCATTGTCTGCAAATTCCGGAGCGCGGAATTAAATCCACTACCACGGATGTCGTGTATCAGGACAATTAAACCGATCGCCATCTCTTACATTAAACTTCATCATTTTATACCATTAGCAGCTTCCATTGTATCGCCTCGTGCTTAACCACGTGGAAAATATCGCGACGCTCCAATGTCACACGTTATCGGATACATGTAAATTATTGCGCGTTGCGTGTATGTATCGCTCGGTTTGTACATACATACGCGCCGCGCTGCGTTTCGCGTTGCGAGGCAAATTAATCGATTCCGAGAAACAGTTACATCTACGTTTCGCGCCTCGCAGAGATGGGCCTTCACAGCTGTTAAATTGATTTGAACGAAGTTTGTTATATATATATATATTTTTCATTGTTTAAAAGTTTTGGTTTATATCGCGTGAAAGTACTCACATCCGAGTGAGTGAGGTCTTCTTTCTGAGATACTGCTGCATGACATTTACAGTCGTCGACCACCAGAGATGGGAGACATCCTGGACAAGGCGTTTTATACTTTTGTGTTTTATTACGATAAATGTCCATCTGGTTACGTAGAGAATGAGCAGTTTCGCCGAGATTACGTGTGCTCTAAGACAACACACGGGGCTATAAGGATCAGGGGCAGGAAGGTTGTTATGTGAAAGCCCTGGTATATAACTGCAAGGATGCCAATAAAATCGCGACGTCAGTGGGTGGATAATGGGCGGTCTCGCGGAGGGAGAAGGAAATAGCGATATCCTTGGACGACAGGACGCAAAAAAAAAAAAAAAAAAAAAAATGGCCGAAAGCAGCAGCCTCTTAAACCGCCGGGTATAATATGGACGTTACCTCTCGGGGTGTGCCAAGGATACGCCGAGACATTTCTTCCCCACGTTTGCGCGCCGCGTTTCCCACACGATTGTATTGAAATGCGCCTCGTAAACAATACGTTGCGTCACACGGCGTCGCGCGCGGGGCCACGCCGCGAATTGACACAGGCGTGACAGCAGGAGAGCAAGAGAAAAGGACGGCGCGAGAGACAGCGAGAGAGAGTAACGAGTCCAGGGTTCTGTACACAAAGCCCGCCAAGTCAAACGGAAGTCCCGCTCGGATTGGCCGCATAAGGAGATTAACGCCGCGCGTCCTCTACTCGCCGCCGCGTCTGAATAATTAAAGTGAATAATACCTAACTGCGCGATACGTGACCAATTAGTCGATGACTCGACGGATAAGAACATACTAAATTCTCATGTTTGTTGGCGGTCGAACTGACGATGAGAGAACTAATCCGACCAAGTCTGAGATTTATTTCGGTCTCGTTATCTGTCACAGCCAGTTGTCGCCGTCTCTTTCTTTGCTCTGTCTTAATTAAGACGACATTTTAGTAAGTAAGACACAGAAGAATAAGATGATTAGTTGATAAAAATATAAATTTGATTAATTCAGATTTTCTTTCTATGTAAACACACCTGAAAATGTCTATTTTTTTCCAGTTGTGGATAATACGCATTCTTATATACATACATGTGTATATACACACATATATATATATATATATATAGCATGCACTGCTCCGCATTACATCATCAAGTGTATCTGCCGCCGACCCTCTTTCACATTACAGTCACGAATGAACCTCTCACGACTTCACGGTTATTAGAATCGTAAGACGAATTGTGGTTCTCTTCCACGTTGCGGAATGGAACGTTAGAGAGACTTGTTCGATGACAAAATAGACTCGTTGAATAATGGACGATCCTTTCATCGAAAATACAACGACGCGTGTATTCGTGTCTTGCGCTATATCGCATGACGTTGCGTGACGATTCTTCATTTTTCCGGATTTTATTTTATTTTATTTTTTTTTTTAAGACAGAAGAATTTGGTGAGAGCAACGAGATAATCACGCGAGAGTGACATTTGTTCAGATTCTGCAGCGGATTATTTGCAAACACGAATGCCGATCCAATATATTATACGCGTATTGATGCAACACGAACTGTTAGATATATCGTTACTGCGTTACTAATGTAGACATAAACGTATGTGTGTAACAACATTTTGAAAAATCATTAGAAACAAAGTTGACACAATATGTAACTCATGCGTGATTTTTTCTTGTCTGAAAAATTCAACAGTAAAAAAATATTAAAAAATGTGTAATCTTTTTGCCTGTTTGTGAAAAATTCAGCTTCAGAAAAAATCTAACGCTTCTTTTTACTTTCACAAATGTAGTTTTACATTTTCCGCGACATTTTTCTTGCTTTCAGCACGTTGCGGACATCCAAATCGAACTGCGCAGTGAGAAAAATATTTTATCAGAGAAACAAACATATATTTCACATAGGCGCACGTGTGACTGAGTTAAAACTACAACGTAAGCTTGCGTATTTAAATTACAACGATGGTTGTTTTGCCTCAGCGAAAACCTCTGAATAGCACTGCAATCTAAATGCAATTTTAATTGATCCTCGAACATGACTAACTTGACAGAAACTCATCAATATAATGCACGCACACACCGGGTTTAAACGCAATTATAAAATTGCCGCGTGTTGCGGACAGAATTATCCAGCATTAACGGAGAGAGTATAATTTCCTCTTCAAACGCAAATCTCGCTGAAAAGTAGGCGCGTTTTGCGCGAGCGAGCAGACAATGTCGTTAACTACTTAGTTAGACGATGAGAAAGGGACATCGTGCCCCTGTTATTCTTGCCATTATGATCCTTATGACGAGCGTATTGTTACGTGTCACCCACAGTGTTACGCCCTATTTTGTCCAAAGTAAAGTCCACGAAGGACACGCGATTACGCAATTATTCTTCACCTTCGATCAACGAGCGGATGCTGACACATATTACACGACAAGCGGATTGATCTCGTCGACACAGGCATCATCATTTTCTTCAACGCTACTTTTTGCGAAATAAATTGAAAAAACAGCAATTTCTGTTAATCGCATTATAGCATTATACCACGACGACATATTTTTACTTATATATTTATAAATAAATATATTAATAAAACTATTAATTTGATATTAAAATATGCGTTTTAAATTTCTTTTCTATTTCTTCATCGAATTCGTGATCTTTAAATTGTTCGACGAGATTTCCTTCTCGTAAAGAAAAAAAAAAGGAGAGCGCACCTCTTACCATCGCACTCCATGGTTTCACTTATCTCTCAAGTAGTATAAACCGCGCACAAAGTAAACCGCTTAGACTAAATTATCTATAAAACACGCGACGATCCTTGGAGCCATCATCGAGCCATTGTCGTTGTCACTGTGTCCTCTCAAAAAAAAAAAAAAAAAAAAAAAAAAAAAAAAAAAAAAAAAAGCCACAGTCGTAGCCGAGTAATAAGCAACTGCGTAAGAAACGGGCTGGCTCGGAACGTCAAAAGAAAGCGGCAATATCTCGATGGTTAACGAAATCGTCCGCGGAAGCGAGCAGTCCTCTATTATATTATGCCTTCAGCAGACAATGTCATTGAGTGAAAAAGAAGCGCGCTTCTATTAGCTCCATTATATTAGAGCCGTCTTATTAAATTTCTTTCTAAAATATATAGCTCGCGATTCGACGCCTCGCGAGTTGCGAAATAATTGCGAGCGTGACGAGCGACTTCGCGCCAGATTACGTGGATGATCCTGCCCGCGTGTTGAACGGCAAGCGGATCGGATAACACGGACCATTTTGGACAAACATAACAACTGCGCCTTAACCAAAGGAAGTGAAATATTTTATTCTGTTTTTTGCGCTGAAGTTTTTTTTCTAGATGTCAAAACAAACTTGATATTGTATTGCAAAAAAAAGATTCTATTAGAATAAAAAAAAAAAGAAACTAATACATTAGCGAAGCTTTCAAATGATCGATCAACTTATTCAATAACGATCGCGTGCGCAATCAGTGCGCGTACGCTTGTGCGCGTTTTATCATAAAGCAATCAATTTCGACATGTCGCACGAAAATAATGGTCACGCAATCAAGGAGAAACATTGAACGAGTAAGTTGTCTTGCGTAAATGCGCGACAAAAGAATTTGGGCTAATTGTATAAGATCGAAAAAGGTTTTGTGTCGCTCGCGATCTTGATCCAGATAGATCGTGCGGCTAATCGCTCGGGCGGAACCGACCTTTTTTTTTTTTTTTTTAACAGTGTCCGACTCTCGGATCGTGCTTCGCGGAACGACGATGATGTGTACTTCACGCGCGAAAGAAATAAGCATTGCGCGTTCGCGAAGACAAACGGTCTTTGTCGGTAATTACATAAGCGAATAATGGAAGAACAGAAGCTGGGGCACCACCGCGCCTCTGTCAAACGTAGTTGACATCTCCGAGAATTCAGTTCCTTGTATACGTAATAAGAACATTCGCGTATTGCCAAATGGCTCAACGTAAATTATTCCTCGCTGTGATCGAGAGAAAAAACGAGATACAAGATTCGGACAAACAGCGCGAATTTATTTTCGTTTCGACGAGAATACGTGCGAGATTACGTCTTTATTTTGCTTTATGTGTAACGAGCGCGTCGCGTCAATTTAAACCCGTATTTCGTTTTTACACACGCAATGTAACATAGGTATTTCAGAATATGATTTACGTCTTGCTTACATCTGTTAGATTACATCACGTGAAATTTTTCGCCTCGTTTTCGTAATCGAGAGAGAGAGAGAGAGAGGGACATGTGTTCCGCGCGCTCAAGTCAGGTGGCAAGACGTTTTTTCGTAATCTCTCTTCTTTTCGCCTTTGTTCAGGAAGTTCCGCAATGCGTAGGCCGCTTTAATCCGGCGTCCGAGACGGAATTTGGCGTAAACTCCGCGCAATTAATTACGCGCGCTCGTTCGTTCGCGCTTCGCAAAGAAAAATGCGTGAACGAATTTCACGCGTTAAAAAAAAAAAAAAAAAAAAAGTTACGAGTGCGAAGTGAGAGTAAGAGCTCTGTTATGCGAAAATGCAATGGCAATAATAATATTTGTGCGCTTACAAGCAATATGATGCACAAGCAATCGATTTAGATCTTACACGTTGTACTTTGCGAATAAATAAAAATTTGCAATAAGAAAGTATAACCGAAACAAAGTTGTTATCAAGGTTATTAACAAAGTTATTAGTACTTGCTATAAATTTCGATTGTGTCTGATTAAAATCCTCTGTGCGAAACATATCTCATCACACTTTTCTTATGTTGTAAAATTGCATCTTAAAACTTTTGTTTGTTCGACGTAAACTTTTTCTCACGCCAGAATTGAAACAACAATAAAATAGTTTTTAGATAAAGTTGCTCTACACACTCGTTTATTTTTCAACTTATCTTATCAGAAGGAACAAAAAATTATATTCGTAATCATTGAATTCGTAATAACTACGTCAAATTAAATAATTACTTTTAATATTTGTTCGTTGCCAAAACGTCGAGAAAACTAAAACTACTTCTGATCAGAATTTGCGATAAGAATTAGGAGACATTTAACGCTCGCGAATTTTCCCTTTCAATCAACTTTTGCCCTTTCGAAAGTTTACATCTTCCGCGGTTCCGGAAATTCATCAGAGTGAATTATGTCTGTGTAATCTTCACACGCGCGCATATTCGCGACGCAAATATAACTCAAGAAATAATGTTTATCCGCCGGCAGTTTACCTTCCTATCCTTTCAACATAATCGGCTTTGACGGCCGAATCAATCCGCTGCATCTTTTACGACTAACTGGCAGGATTCGCACGAGTGACGTCCGTGAGCGTAAAGCTAGCGCGATCTTATATTCCATTCACCCGTTCATTTATCCAGGATCAATATATATATACATATATGTACATATATATTTGTAACCTTTTCGACGACTCTGTTGCTCGACCTTCCGTCCTCACGATTGGGCGTGACGACGACGGGAGTCCGAACGTGTCTTTCGGGATTTTCGCACGAGCGCCACCGCGGAGGTGAGCACGTGGAGGAGCGGTATTTTCTCACAAACAAAAAGAAATAGAAGGGAGAGGACAGGGTAGCGCACACCTAGATGACGACGGATTTCTAGAGTGGTGGCATAAGTGGAGGCCGGAGAGCTTTTGCCCGGAACGGAGCCATCCGCGTTGAGGTGGGAGATGGATATAAACCCATCGTCTGGGAATAACGCTATCAGTGAGTTCGCGCTCGACGGTCCCGCATTTACGGTAAACGTGGTGTGAGCGGAAACGTGGAAACACACATCATGCAGAAGGTACGGAAAGAAAGAGAGTGTGTGAGAGAGAGACAGAGAGAGAGAGAGAGAAAAAGAGAAAGGAGAGAAAGAGGGAAAGAGAGAAAAGACCAGGTGTGAAATACGTGTACGAGTGTTGTATGATCGAGAAGTGGCTGGTTGGTTGCGACGGCGCGAGTGTGTACGTGCATTGTTTGCTCGTTTTGTCGGACCGCGTTCGAAACTCGCTTCCGGCGCCGCGTCTATCATTTGAATGGATCTCCCTTATCTCTCTCTCTCTCCCGCCTGTCGAGGAGCCTGTTGCAATATCAGCGTTACGCGGAACAAACGGATAGAATCTACGCGGACGCGCTTTCCCCCGCCGAGAAAACAGAAGATGTAGCTCCCGATTTATTTTCTCGCCGAGCTGAGTGAATTGATACACACAGAGAGTTCGTGACAGTTTTTCTCTTCGCACTTGCATTTGAATGTCATCATTATAGAAACAAAAAAAAGTTGTTCCAATAATCAAACAACAACTATTAAAGTTGTCACGTGTACATCAAATTGTATAAAAAAAAAATAAATAAATAAATAAATAAATTTTATTTTAAATCAAAGTCTAAATGTTCGCGATCTTTATCTTACTTCAGAATGCCAGAATTTTCGCGCGCATCTCATCAGGCGCCTCAGGCGCGAATATTTCTTGCCGAGGGTGTAATAAGACCTTTTACCCGATATATCATTTTCAACGCGACACGGACAGAGAAGCGAGGGAATCTTAACCACTTCCGCGGCGTTGTATTGATATATCTATCGTACGGCCGCGTGTAAGAAGGTCGGCGTGAAAGTGAAAAAGGATGGCGTCGTTACTCGCCGACAGGACTTCCGTCCCGATAAAGGCGTAACCGAAACATCGAAACACGAGAAGCGCGTCTATCTCGAAACTTTCCCAATATACATCAGTCTCGATGACTCTTCCGTCGCGGCGTCGATCGTGATCTCGCATCGATGGGTGACTAATGAAAATCGCCCGCGGTGACAGAAAACGGTGTGAATCGCTTTCTTCTATGTTTTTTTTTTCCAACATCTGTCGGACATTTATATGCAAAATATAGGCGCGCACGTGTGTAACTATAACCAATCGCCGAGAAACAAATATTCAGAAAGTTTTTTTTTGGACGGGAAGAAGAAAAGAGAAGACGCGAAGAAGACGAAAATATCCTTGACACAACTTCGCGTATTCGTTAACGATCTCGCTTTCTCACAGAGATTTACGATCGCGGATTGTGCTTTTCAGACGGTTGCTTTTCTCTGCGCCGCGCTGGCGTGCGCCAACGCGGTTGTTCTCAGCGGCTACAACGGCGACCATGGCCTGTCGTCGCCCTACAGCGATTACGGCGATCTCGACGAATACGTAGGATCCACTGAATACAAAGTTCTGCCGACGGTCGCGGTCCCGGTGCACTCGGTGTCCGCATCGCCGTTGCACTTAGATGCGTCGCACGGACTGCACGGCTACAATCACCACCACACCGACGAGGACCACGATTACTACGTGAGTAGCGATATTTTGTTTTCAAGCACTTTTTCAAGAGCGTAATATCTGTTTTTCAAAAAAGTGATGCTTGAGAGCATTTTTTTCAATTTCTTAAAAAAATTTAAATTAAAAACAACATTTTTTTGACACATTCTTTAAAGAAAAATTTATAACTTTAATATTTTTTACCGTTGTATCTTGCTTTTTCGTTAATCGTTCGGCGATGTTTATGTAATATTAGATTCGCGCCCGATTCGAAATGTCCCTTAAAATATTCCAAGTCGCCACGCGACGCCGATCGTGTTTCTATGAGCGGAAAGATGTTACGGGACGTCTGAGCCGCATATGTTAATTTAGATTCCTGTCACATCAAACACAACGAAGAGCGGCGACGGAGGTGCTTCCTCCGTCGTTTCTCGCGCCTATCTTATTTGTCGCCTCTCTTTCCGCGACGCTCATTGTCGTCGCTTTCTCGCGTTGTTAATTGTCACCAGAACCGACGCTGCGAGTATAACGTCACACAACAGGAAAACATTGCGCGCTATAATGTACAAGATGATTACATACGATAACGCGTCGCGTTACGTACAAAAGTATGCAAAAAATCAAATCAGAGAAAACTTGGAAAAAAGACTTCGTGTAAAATTAATTAAAGATATTTCAAGATTTGGTTTTTTTTATCGGTCCGAAATTGTGGTTCTCCGTTTCACGGAGGACCACAGGATTAATATGCGCGTTCACGCAAAATCCCCCATTTGCCGCGGCGGATCGCGTAAGGGCGGAATGCAAAATAAATCTGCAGCTCGCCCGACTAACGTGAGCCTGTGACGTGCATATTAAATAGTTAAAGTGTGTCGCGAGTAGCCGAGCATTGTGCGCGGATAATCTCGCCAACTCATTGCAAACTCGGGTTATAATAACGCCAACGCGATGTATGTGTTATTCTGTTGCAGTCGCATCCGAGATACACTTTCAATTATGGCGTACACGATCCCCACACCGGCGATGTGAAGACGCAGCACGAGGTGCGTGACGGCGACGTCGTTCACGGTTCGTACAGCGTGAACGAGCCCGACGGAAGCGTGCGTATCGTCGAATACACGGCGGATGATCACAACGGGTTCAACGCCGTCGTGAAGAAAGTCGGACCGGCGATACATCCGGTCCCGAAGCCGGTCCCGATCGTCAAATACGTCTCGCCGGCGCATTACAACAGCTACGACTACGAGAAGCACTACTAGACCTCAGCCATTTTGTGTAAATAGCATCGAAAATCGAGCGCTTCGTTCGTAAAGGGCATTAATCGATCTGCTAGTCGATGTGACAGAGTATATATTTATGTTTTTTCTTTTTTTTTTAATTTTATGTGATGTTGATATCGATTTTAATAAACTGCAATGTGTGAACGTATGTACGTTCAGTTTCGTCGTTATCACATTGTATATAAAACCTCTCATCTTATTTTTCTATAAATTGAAATAAAGAGTATCTTTATCTTATTGTTTAATTTCGATGTATTATATTATACTGACCGCCCTACTTCGAAGCGCTTGATTGCACCTGACAGCAGCGCGAGAATCGATTACTTCCACAGAGAGATTACACAGAAGTAGTCCTTTTAATTTATTTTCACTCTATTAAATGAATGAATCGCGAAAATCGCACAAAGGTGCCTCGTGCATTTTCTTCAAAAAAAAAAAAAAAAAAAAAAAAAAAATGTCATCGGAGCTATCGATTTATATCTCATACAGCGTGTGACTACGGCGTAATAACATAAATTTCGAGAGAACATTGAGAACTGCCCCAATTTTTATTCCAAGTAACATGTATGTGCCGTGAATTGAGAAACGATTACGAAAACAGTATGCAAATATGAGACCTGCTGTCTCGTAAAAAGTGTCACGGTGATCTAACTGTTTGAGAAATCCTTACGATCCTTGTGCAATACACGCGTACATGTTGTTTTTACAAATTGAAAGCTTCAATTACGGAGTCCACGAAAAAAAGTCCACGCGATAAATTAAATCGCAAGAAAGCGGGAAGAGAAAATTGAATTGTGTATTTAGAAACGATCGAGTTGAGAAAAAAAACAAATTGTATTGTAAGAGTAAGAAAAGTAGATATTAAGATTTTTGTACCCACGTGTGCATAAATAAAATTGTGTAAAAAGGAACTAATATCATTACAATAATTACGTCGTTATACAAAAAAAAACTGGTTTTGTATAAAAACAACATCGGAAAACATTAATGATGAAGTATTTTGTTTTTCGTGTCTTCTTATTTTTGTTGACATACAATATATAATGCAGAATATTGCGAAGATAACGTCTTCTCACGAATATTGAGTTTCCAAGCTAAATCGACGTCATTCACCTATTCAACGAAGAGGAAGTTGACGATAACGAAATAACATATGATCTCTCAAAGAAGTTTTCATTGAACTGCCGAGCAGTTCTTTGATTTCTCTCACTGATTAATGTTACAATGCATCATTGTAGTTCCGAAGAAAACAAATATAGTCGTGCTAAACAAATAGTCGTTAAAATTTCAGAACAATTCAGAGACTGAAAATTCTGTTATTCTTAGAGTTAATTTTTAGTTAAACGCTAAAAAAGAATTTCAGACGCTTGAAAGATGCTCGCAATTTTACTTTTACTTTTTACTTTTTTCGTAATCAATCAGCAGAATTAATAAACATGTGTAGTTTTTCTCTTGCAGTATATTAAGAAAATCGCCATTCGATAACACACGATAAAAAATATCTTAAATTAAAAATATTTCAAGTATTTTAATAACCGATAATTTTTTTACATTTTTAGATTGTTTTAAATTTCATACTATTTTCCAGATTAAATTATTAGCTAAATGTTTAATTATCGGTTTATTGATCCTAACTTAAAAAAAATATGCAAACAAATTGCGCTTTAATTAAAATATCTGATATTGTTAATTGAGTTGTAATTGTAATGAAGTAATGTATGTATATGTAGAAAACTTTCAGTTTTCAAATACAACCGCGAATGTTTCACGATGCGTACAAACGCGCATTGTGCGCTCATTCTTAATTAACGAATCGCGCTCTCTTAAATCGCCCTACGCGCGCGAGCGAGTTACTCAACTCGATAATCATCTTGACACGTCGGTGATTCCGCTGGTAAAAAGAACACATGTAGTATTGTAATTAACAATACACACACCGACAAAATGGGCACGCGGTTCCCAATTCGCGGTAATGACGCGTTCAATTTCTTTCTCAATGCCGCTTGGTCGTAGCACACTTGAATTTGCGCGCGTTGCCAAGACCATGAAATTCCCTGATTTTCACTTATTTCATTTTTGCACAATAATGCGGCAGCGTAATTCGATTTTCACATTCAATTAATTAACATCCACTTTTGGCGCGTTCACGTATAAGCAAACAGAGAAATCGAATTTTTTGTAGATCAGCTTTTTCAAGCGGATGTGGATCTCATCAGGAAGTCCGTCCGATGTATGAAAATCGCGGTTGCGTGTACAAGCAACGTTTTATTGTTACACTTACAAGTTATACGAAGAAAGAGAAACGTTGGAAACTGTCAAGATAAAAATAGCAAGAAATATAGCGCAACTTACCGCCGCCTCCTTGTAAATCTTATGAGCGATGATGCTCGTGCTCTCGAATATGTTCTTGCCGGGACCGGAGGAGAAACACATTTCATTTTTGCCGGGACATGTGTACTGATCGGAGCAGTTTTTACCGGTGAACTCACACTTCGGACCACGTGTGTTCGGCGAGACGTCGCCGAGATTGGTCGAGGCAAAAGCTGCTACGAACGAGCTCTGATTTAAGAAGAAAAATTTCTCTCGTGAGATTTTTGAGCTGCAAAGTACGTTTGATTTTTTTATTCTGTTATTTCAACGAATATTATATTTATCTTAAATTTATGTTACTCACACTACTAAGAGTTTATTAAATTTAATTAATTTCCGTAACATACCGTAACATATTCAAATATGTAACATATTCAAATATGTAAAAGTTTAAAGAGAATAAATATGAAAGATAAAACAAACTGTGGCACGCCGTTGCATTGTGTTATAAAATAGAGTTTAGAGCTTCATTGAATCGCACAATGGGGTGCGGTTTACTTCCACTAAACAATACAATAAACTTGTGTGTTAATCATTAATTATTCTAGGATAAGATCTCTTACGTTCATAGCGAAGCAAAGTCGTTTCGCATTTTCGCTTCTGTGAACGAGATTAACGTGTAATCACGTTTTAATCCGTTTTTACGAGGTAAACCGCATTAGCTTGCATTAGATATTTATTCACAGTTTGCAGTCAAGAATTACGAACTATATTATTTAACCACTGATATATATATGACCGCTTTAGTTCTGGTTATAAGATATAAATGCACACGTTGTTATCGCAATGCGGCAGTTAAGAATTTATTGGTGCTGTGCGGTAAAAAAAAAGGCTGTTATGTGCAACATTACCATGTTGCTGCGAAGCGATAAGGCCAAATGGATTTAGTTCGAAAGGGAAAAAGAGATAATGACGGGCGGGCACACGCGATCTTCTGTGCACGTCGAGAGTACAGAAAGACAGACACGCTCTCATGGAACTACTGTCTGCACGCGATGTGCAACATTTGAGATAATTTATTTAAATGTGGAAACCCTCGTGCACTTAATTTCCGCAATTGTTGCCTCTGGAGATGCGACGGATTTATTTAATCTCTTCTCTTCATTGTGTGTATCCGACATCCACGCCTCAAATATTATAAATAGAGCGCCGCGTAATTATCGCTGTGTTATTTCTGCGGGATTAATAATTTAACGAGACACACACTCGTATTAGCGAAAAACCTACCTTGCCAACTAAGGCGTCCTTATTCATCATTTTCTCGAAGAGAATCGAGGCGTAGCCCACATTGTCGCTGGACACCAAGTGATTAGTATTATTCATGCTGGTGGGATGCACAGCAAACCAATTTATAGCGCCCAGAGGTTTATCGTCGGCTCCGATAAATTGCATCTGTGTTAGTATCTTGTCCACATCATATTCGTATCTAAAATTGAAGAAAAAAAAGCATAATTAAAAGTATATTAAAGTATATTAAATATTTATTATTAAAAGTATTATTAAAAGTATTAAAAGTATATTAAATATTTATATCGAGCGCGTTTTGTTTCTCACAAACGAGAATCATTAAGGCAAAGTTATTTATTTTTTCTTTTTAAATTGTCGGAAGGTCAATTATAAGGTCAATTATAAAGCGATTTCTGTACACGCTGAATAAACGCGTCGTCCACATGTCGGGATTTCCGAGAATACATACTGGCGGTTGTATGGAGAAGAAGGGAAAGGGGAAATGCTGCTTGTGAACACGTCGACATATGTGTCTTACACTATGTAACAGAAAATGAACACGTTGCTCTGTATATGTTCCGAGAATTAATAGATTTTCCGTGAATATTTTGATATCTAACGCACGCCGCAATCTCTTTAATAAGCAATTACAGCTCAATTGTTCGTCTTATTTGAGAACGTAATGTATTGTCTTCTTTCTCTGTCTCTTTCTCTCTCTCTCTTACACGCGCACACACGAGATATAGTTTTACTAAACACTATATATTGCTAAACAATAAGGTTAAACACTCACAGATTAAAAAGAACAAAAAACAAAAAACAAAAAAAAAACAGTGATAAACTTTACCATCACGTACTTATCTCTTTCTGACTTTGGATTGTTGAGATAGGCTTGCGGGCTCCTATTGATATTGGCGTCTAAAACTTGACCGTGAGCGATAAAAATTCTTCCTGGGACAACGGCGTTGTGGGCACGTACGATGCTCTGCAATATCAAAAATGCATATCGGTTCGTTAACGGCGATTATCTCGACATCACTCGCGATATAATTCATATTTGCACGGTAAACTCACATTTGTTATACCGATAACGATGGCGTCGAATGATTCTCTGACGAAGCCAAATGTGGTTAAATCAAACAGTACGTCAAGCATGAAACCACCCGGGCTCGAGTGTGTGTGAGTGCCACTAATCATCACGTTCCTCTCCGTGTACAAATCGCCAAATTGGGATTGCAATTTGCGCAGTACCTGCAGCCACAAGAACGTTGATTAAGATTTCGTAATACCTACACTATTTTGTAGCCAAATTCGCGTATCTTATTACGCATTTATGTCTACACTTGTGTGTTGAAATTTAATCACATTAGCAATTCTCGACACTAATTAATGTCTATGTGTTGCGACAGAAGAGAGAAGTAGATGGTGTGCATAATTTTGTAATTGAGAATGAATATTACGTTACCTCTTGTCGAACATCGTGGCCTACCATCGCACTGTCCACACTGACGAACACGAATCTCTCCTCGCTATCGTCAATAATAAAAGCCCTGGAAAACGTGCGAAGGTGAATACCGTTTCCTTTCTGATCCATTTTCGCGTATCCCATCTAAAAGGTTACGGAAAAAAAAAACAAACAACGGTTACGGAAATTTCAAATCTCTCATTGTTCGTTTTAATTACATCGTCAATCTAATCAATAACAAAATTTTTACTAAGGTTTTTCTCTGTATTCTCTCTCTCTCTCTCTTTGTGTATTTTATAGTCTTTTATTAAAATAAATTGATTTTGCGCTTTTCGTTACGTCGCATATCAATTTTTTAAATATACAACTCTGCTCTGATACTGACGAATACAATTTCTGCGGCGGGTCCCGTGCTGTCAGCTCTTCCCACGCCGATACTGTAGGAGGCAAACGCGGCGGGTAACAGCGACAAAAGAAGCCATAACGCAGATATTCTACGTATCCTTGCGAACGACGGCGTCAAAGTATCCATTCAGCTTTCTAAGTCTCTCGGCTGGCCGGACTGAAAGCAGAAAACGAAATGACAGATGCGCTCGTGTTTCACGGATATATATCTCTCTCGGACGGACCGCCGCCGCAGCCTCGCCCAGAGACTAACTTTATTGTTTTGCGATCGGAAAGATAAACAATCGTTCATTTTCAATTTAGTTTTTCTATTTGTTTGTTATACTTGTTATTCTTTTTTTTTCTGTTTGTGCAAATAGACTCGTATCTATTTTCACGCGAACAGAACGATGTGTTATCGCTCCGTTTGAAGATAAGACTTTGAAGGGCAGAGATTTTAAGCGTCACGAGAATCGCTCGAGATACTGTGACGGAATCTCTGTGAAGGAATCGCGTATTTTCTACAATTATATACGTCGTAAAAATACGAAACGCACATACGCAGAGAACATATATATATATATATATATATATATATATATATATCCTTAATCTTAAACATGTATCTCCGTTATCTTATCTTATTATTGTGTCACATGTTTAATAGTTTTAATTTATTATAATCGGAGATTTATGACTCAAGACTTGTATCACGAGAGGTAAATCATTATCAGTTAGTTAACCAGAAGATGTTAATTATTATGAGACGCTACACATTTATAAATTTTATTAGCGTGTTTGATCAATCAGTAATTTTAAAACGATAAAAGTGTCGATTCTTGCAACAGTTCAAGGATGACCAGTCGCGGAATCCACTTTCACTGAGAATTACGAGAATTTGTTAGTATAAAAAAAAAAAAAAAAAAAAATTTTATCTTCGAACAATAACACATGAGAAAAGTGATGTAAATTAGAAACTGCGTGTATGCAAAAATATCAAATGCACGATGACTCTAATTTCTATATGGCAGCTGAGAGAATATTGAGTGGCAAACGTAACAAGTGTTGACCAATGCACGCGTTGCGATTTCGCGAATGCAGAAGGTAGATAAAGGTAATACAACAGCAACCTGGGGGGCAACAGCAAATCTTAAATATATATTTTACGGCATGTTAGATAATAGAAATAGTTTTTCTCGAGAGGAAACAAAATGTTACAAAGATTTACCAAATTTTCAAGCAGACAGTTTGAACACAAACCACGCTACAAACGGTAAAAACGTACGTATTCGTGAAAGATAAAGTTCTAAAACGGAGCACGTGCGGAAGTAAATAAGTCAAATACGAGTTAACGCGTTACCTGTCTTTAACACATTACCTCTCCCACAAAAAATAACCAGTTGATTGTGTCAACTGTTAAGATGATCGTCTTACACGAGCAGCACGTGCGACACGTCAACGTACATGCACGAGTAGGTAACCTACTGATGAAAATGCATGTGTGCAATGTTGCTCGGTGAATGACAACACACGCAAGTGTATCCGTGTACTATGCGTAAGTCGCTCGGAATTCTATACGAGTCTAACAAGTGCACCAGAAGATGTGCACTATTGCACACATACATGTACTTAAATACATGAGCACACAGGAAGTTGGTTCGTACACACGAATTGCGTGCTGCGGCGCAATCGAGATATTTGTCACCTGGAATTTTCATTGTTTCCTCGGCGTTGAATAGTTATCTGCAATGCATCAGAATTTCCAACAACTCGCGGTAACGAATATATCGGTTTTTAGTTCGAGAGCGTCGGCCCGTAAATCTCTCGCTGTGAATATTGGTCGCTAGATGTAAATTTTATTTCGCGACCTATAAATCTTTACGCGAAACAAAACGCCTTGAAATATTTAGTTTCATTCGATTTCAATAGTTTTTTTGAAAGGAAGAATTAAGAAACTTTTATTTTCATGTCTTTGTGAGAGAGATATATGTATGTCTTATCGATATCTCGGCATCTCGCTCTACATTTTACGATCGGAATTGCATTGAAGACGATACTGACAAGACGAGCGGTTCAGACGTTAAAGTAGTTTTTTCAGGAACTAAGGTTGATAATGCGACACCATCAGGATGCGATAATGCGAAACTTAACACCATAGTACGAGCAAGAGAAGCACGTCACATTTGCGATCGACAACTTGAGAAAAATGTGCGACACTCGCGAAAAAAAAAAGATAGATGAAATGATGACATTGATAAAGAACGTTAATTAACGGAATTAATTAACGTTCGTGTATTCTTTTTTCTAATTTATGGTCGATTGATATTAGGCCGCTCTGCGTCGGTTTTTCTTGCGTCAAATATTATTATTTAACGCTCAAAGATACATAAGATGTATAGAATTTAAAAATATCAGCAATGTGTTTTTCATGCTTATAAGTTTTCTAATTCCATACATTTGCGCGCGGTTCGAATGTAAGAAACGGATGAGAAACAAAAACATGTTTACAGTTTCACATCAGACTCTATTACTCTGACAACGAAAGTTAAATTGAGTTTGCTTGTTCAATAATGTACGTTATTTGTTATCTCACTTTATTAAAGTGCGAATTGTTCTTAGATCGCGTTGTTAAACAATCTGCACCGATTTACACGCCTTCAGATATGAGCGCTAGCCAAGAGATAAAATGAATTGTTCAATCACAGAAAAAAAACAGAGTTGCAACATTTCTCATAAAAAATATTTTTATGTTTTAAATTATTTTTAGCATCTATTTAGCATACGTACTAGCATACATATTTGCTTTTATACTTTAGCATACATATTTTTTCTTCGAAAAATTCGAGCGAATATTTAAAATCTGAAAATTAAAGTGGATAATATGTGAGAGAAGGAGATTTTGTATAATATGTTGTAGCGACCGAATTCATTATGCAACGATATTTCACACAAATGTTTCCTGTGACGTCTGTCCTCTTTGTAAAGCCAATGATCGATGGAATTTCCGCGCTCCCGCGGCCACACGAATGAAGTCTAACTCACTCGTATACGCAATTGTCCTTGCAGTTTGTATTTCATGTGTAGAAGTACGGATTGTTTTTTTTTTTTTAACCACGGCAAGTTTATGAATACAAAGATCTGTTTTAAAGTTTTTTTCTTACTATGCGATCTAAAGAAGGAGAATTTAAAATAAAATAGTTTACAAACTTTTATATTTATAAATTCAAATTGTCTTTTTTTTATCGTACGCTTGTTCCAACTTTTTATTTCCTGCATTTTCAATGTTCCATTTTAATTAAAAAAAATTTATTTTACTCATGTGTACGTTATCTTCGGCTCGATTTATGCTATTTTAATTTTGATTCATCTTCTATAATTTTTAAACTAGTTTATTGTGACTTTTACTTTTATTTGTGCAACATATATTAGTGAAATTTATTGAAATCGTGTTTTATTCGATCATAAGTCTTGCGTTATCTCCGAACCTTTTGCTATAACGTGCTTAGCACGTTAAAGCATCTCTGTGTTTCTCGCTTTGTTTTTATTACTGCTTCATAATTTAATGATGTACAATAATAGCAACGTCAAAAGAAAGATCAAGATCAAGATCAGATATATGTATACGCACATTATTCTTCCGAGAACGTCGATCTTCAAAACCTATAACCTATATTATCTCGTGCTTAAATTATTAGACCATTATTTTCGATATGTAGATTATTCTATGTTAAAAATTTAAAATTGCAAATTATAATTAAAATACAAATTAAACTTCAGTTTTTTTAGTCAATTTAATTTGACATATAGTGTAAAACTAAATTTTTAAAATTTTTATTTCTTACAATATTTGAAAGAGCATGAGATAGATAAATTATCAATTGAAAATAAATTGCTTTGCTCTCATTTACGAGAATTACTAATGTTCAAGCTACCGAGTTGTACACGAGAGAAGATCAACTAAAGTAAGAGCCGGATGCTGTTAAATTTTGACGAGACGAACGATTATGCCAGTTTATTCTGCCAACTAGCAGACAACGCTTTCACTTTTCTCAGAACCTTTCAACACATTTTATTTTGCATCTGTATGTTAGAAGAAGTTGCATATTAAGATTTGCATATTAGATTTTTAATTTGGATATTCTCATTTAAAACTGTCCGTTGTTTAAAATATTCAGAGAGATATTTGTAAAAATAATAATTGTTCTTTTGTTTTATCAGCAAACTACACACTCTGACTTATATTCTCATCTTATCCTTATTGATAAATATGCTACTATACGAAAGTTTATAGTGTGTAGTTATAGTCACGTCACATTGTAAATGACTCTATGACTGTAGATTGTTAGTGAAAAGTGTCACACAGCGTATTTAATTTAGCAATATGAGTTTTCTCATATTCCTAAATTAAATACGCTGTGTGACATTTTAATATT
Organism: Pseudomyrmex flavicornis; assembly: GCA_014825475.1. Lineage (NCBI taxonomy): Eukaryota > Metazoa > Arthropoda > Insecta > Hymenoptera > Formicidae > Pseudomyrmex > Pseudomyrmex flavicornis. Next base: position 29,905 of record QVNW01001739.1, read on the forward strand.
AAAGCGTCACGATATTTTTGTTGAGAGATAAGCTGTTGCACGTTCAAAAACATTCAGCGCGATTTTGTTATACGCAGCAAACTGGAAAAGATCAATATTTGCAAATATAATTCCAAAATAAATGTTAAATATTTTTAATGATTTATATGTGAGTAAATATATTAATATTTGTATTTTCATATGACATATCTTGCAATAAAAGTGATAAAATTTACATATGTACATGCATAAAATATATGCGTAATGTATAATGCAATCAGAAAGTAAAAATATGATAAAAAATCAATATTAAGAAATATTTTTCTCTAATTTAATTCGAGAGATAAAATAAATTTTTTAAAAATATTAACAAAATTTATCACATAAAATATCTTTTGAAGTGATTGCTTTTGGTTAATCAATATTATTAACAAAAAGTACATACAACTTCAAAATCACCTATAGTCACTTATACTCCAAACTTAAGATCCAAGGAGTTCGCTCTTTTTTGCAACTAACAAATTAACGTACTGATTACATTTGTACGTATCACTGAAAACTGACACTCCCGTCTTTATCGAAACTAAATTTACTTATTATTACAGCCGCAGTCAGCGATACCGAGAGAACAAAGAGAAGCGTGATACTACCGGTGTGTGACTGTTTTTACGTGGATAACTACTATGTATAGACAACTCTCGAGCAACTACAGTTAATCCAGAAAGGCACAGGCACCATTTAAACGAAACACCGACGCTTGTCTTTGTGACGGAGAATCTCGGTGTCCACCTGCACAAGAGAAGAATTCTGACGCATTTCTTTCACGTGAAAGACGTCAGCTGAGATCGCGTCGCTAGCAAACCGCCGGTCCTGAAAGTCACCACGAAGACTCTGTTCGGATATTAAACTCAACGTTGGGACTCACATGGTCTTCGTGGCGCGAAGAAGGGGAAACGGAAACGATTCTACGCCTATTCTCAACGCATTTATGTATGTATGTACATACTGTGCGCACATACGTACACACACAACAATCTGCTTCTCTCCTCGTTGCCCGCTCTATATCTCCGTGTCGTTCCCTCTTTTATGATCTCTGTGTGCTCTGAACACAATAAATGAACTGTTCTATGTACACAAGTGCGGTCAGGTAGCTGCAGTCACGCAGCAACAAAACGGAGATGTCACAAAACCACGCGAGTAGAATGTGGCAGAAGAATATATGGAATGTCATAGTTTTTACATCAAGTTTTGGAGCGTTGGATTTTTTTCTAAAACCACAAAGAGTTTCTGTGTAAAAAAAAAACGATAAACTAGTTTTTACTCTTTTCTATTCTTTTCTTTTACTATTTTTTTTTACTCTTTTCATTATCAGCATTTGCGACGATTTAATTGGAGAGATAAGGTGACGTTCCGCGATCGAAGTTATATTCAATTAAAGAGCGACTTAAAAGTTTCTTAATGAGAAGTTTTAAGTCATTCTTTAATTGAATTTACGTGTCGCTTTATCTACGAGTTTAATTTGTGGATTTTAAACTGAATATTTTATATTATTATATTTTGATTAAATTGCGCGACTCCTTAGGCTCCCTTGTGACCAATTTGCCGCTTTAATACCAGAACATATTTAATTCTTTTAAAATTTTTTCTTTTTATTAATTAGCGACGTAATTATAGTGTACGTTTTTATAAGTCTGTATACCTAACAGAAATATGTTAAATATGTAAGTTGATGTATATGTATAATAACTGATGAACAGAAATAAATATGTAAGTTAATGCATATATATGATTGATGTAGTTGATGTATATATAATGATTGATAGAAAAGACATAAAAAAATATTATATTAAATATGCATATAACAAGAAAATAAAAACTGTTAAATAAGATTTCTTATTAATCAAATATTCTTATTAACAATCAAATATTACCATGATAATATTTGATTGTCTTACGTAAAGATGACATTAACTTAACAGCTTGCTACATGAGTGTCCCGAAGGTCTTCATTAAACAAACTATTATATATGAGATGTCCTCAATGTTAACACAGTCTGTATAATATTAGCTCAACATGAAAAACCTTTAAAATTTACAACCACGATCTTGCATCGACAAGCTAGCTGTTTAAAGAGAAGTCAAAAGATAAACTTTTACAACATATAAATATACTTCCTAGTTATTACATGTTAAAAGTAAAGTTATTTGCAACATTATTGCGACTATTCAGAGCGAGTGCGCACAGAAATGCAAATTCCAAAAAAATGATGCAAAGAGCAATATTTTCACATAACTTTATGTTTTATGCAGTCAATATTTATATTTTCTAAATATTGCGAGGATGCAACCAAAATGCTTGCCAACTTTTTATCGAGAGTGTTTAAACACTTTTTTCATTCTTTCTCTCTTCTTCGAAATATTCAGGCACAGAAAGATAAGAAGGAAATATCGCTGAGGACCTTTAAATGGTTAGTGGTGCAAATATAGATGACTGCATTACGTGAAAAAACCGACCAAACCACGCTCTAGTTAGCTTTCGATATATACGAAGAACGACTGATAACTATCCAAAACGAAAAAAGTAACAATTTATTAAAATGTAATTATTTTTCAATATAGTCGCTTTTTATCTCGATACACGTTGATCAACGCTTCTCGAGAGCATTTATACTATTTTTGTAGAACAAAAAAACTTCTCGAATTTCTCAAAATAGGTTCCCATTTACGGTATCGATGATTTAATTGTTGCTCGAAAATTTGCTTCCACCGAGCCATTTTTTCAGATTCGGAAATAAATGAAAATCGCGCTCGGAGCTATATCTGGCAGCAATTCGAAACCCCACTCGTAAATTTTGGCCATTGCAATAGTTGAAGTGTAAACTGGTGCGTTGTCAAAAAAACATTACTGAGAGCATCATCATTTTAATGGGCTGTCACGTGCCATATTATGAGCCAGCGTTTAATATTTGTTCTTCTGAAAGATGAAACTTGTCAACGATAAAATTAATATGATATTACTGACGACGCTATGCGTCGTTTCGGATACTTGTCAATCGTTTTTTGTACACGAGCGCGTATATCAGCTCGAATATTATTTTCTTAGTTGATATCTCTTTCGATTTTTCACCAAACGCGAGCGCACGAGTCTCTCATATGTATTAGACACGTTAATCAATCTTGTGTAATTACGCCGCATATAAATCCTACAATTTTCACGTGAAATCTCACGCGTAAAACAATCAAGAAAAAGACTATACGCGTATTTGCTTTGAAAAAAATACATTATTTTTGCTTTATTTACATTAAGGTAATATTAAACGAGCTGAATGTTGAAAAATATACTTACGAATTTCTTATGAATTATTTGCAATGCTTTTTTTCTGTGGATTTTGAATTTAGCAAACTTGGTAATCATCTCAAATAGATTTCTCTTCTCTCGTTTGTCACGTAAAAGTTCTTTCTGTGTGTGTAAAATAAATGAAAGAACACGCTTTATTATTCGGAATTTACCACAAAAAATCGCAAATTGCGATGACCAGATTGTAAATTTGTAAAAGTGAGAGATATCGTTGTAACGAATGTGTGCACTTTGTCTGTAATAAACTCGCAAAAGAGAATTCTGCAAAAATACATACAAACATATATATTACATATTTATTATTCAAAAAAATTTTCTGATGTAAGAAAATTTAATTCTAAATGTACAAAATTAATTTAACTTATATCTGTTAATACACTTGACATTTCGTAATTGCACCGACGTTTTTCGTTAGTTAATTACACAGTTTTTATTCGCTATGCACAATAAATAAATCTCAAATCTTTTTATTTCCCGAATAAAAATCCATTTGATGATTGTGAGTAACAATTCGTGGAGTCAAACTAAGCATCGAGTTTTAATTGCGAACCAATTGTCGCGATATTCCACACACTCGCGATTCGTAAGCGAACAAGTTAAATGCTGATTGCGAAAACCTGCGACAATCAGCTGAAATATGTTGCTGTATCGATCACAAAACCGACGCAAAATCAATAGAAATCACAAAAGTAAATCCAATATGTCGATACTATCGTGTGTTTGGCGTGAGGTTGGAGCTCGGACTATTGTCACTTTCATCGATCCGCGCAGCGGATGGCTCGGATACTTACGAGAGAAAGTAAAATGAAACGGATTGTGCAATTATCGTTGCTATACAATAGTTGCTCCAACAATTACAGCGTAACAAAACGCTGGTACATCGTCAGTATGCGATGCGCGTGTTAGATTTATGGTACTAATCGAATTATCAACCTTAAAGGATACTGATAATAAAATGAGGAGAAGAGACAAGGAAAGAAAACGAAATATATATGAAAACATCTGCAACAGCATGTAAAAATATTTTAGTAAAGTTTATTATTTGTAAAATTTGATCTTATGCATACAAAGTTGTTAAGAATCTTTTTTTTTTTTTAGAGAGAAAAACATTATTATAAAAATAGATACGTGTGTGATAAATGTTAACAATAAAAATAAAACATTATAATTAGAAAAAATGTATTGCAAAAAAATGACATAAAGCGATTCGGAAAAATATCGTGTCTTGTTACACGAGACCGCATCGTTTCAGTGAAAACGCATCGCTCGAACTTTCCGGAGTTTCGAATATATGACAGCCTTGCACATTGCGCGCGGATAACCGTTTGCAATAAGGCAGGGTGAGGATGGAAAAAAAAAAACATGATATATAATCTCGCATTATACTGAGAACATATCCCTTTACCAAATAAGCTGTTTTTTTTTTAAGTATAAGTAGTTTTGTTACACCTGTCATCTCGGCTTTCAGCAGATCGTTTTTTTGTTTTTCATTTTCTTTGAAATCTTTAAATGCATGAAGTTTTATTCTTCCATAATCTCACCAAATAGATTGCCATTGTTGTAAAATATAATTCTCGGTACTAAACGTCAACAAGAGTTGCACAATCGAACGATTTCTTTATAAATAGAAGTTGTTAAATAAGAGGAGAAAATCTATTGCGCGATATATATATGAGATTAACTATAGCAACGTGCGTCGCTATTGTCAGCTGTGCTGTTCGAACGACGATCGATTTGCAGTCAATTTGAGGGGCAATATGGAAAAGCACAGTTTGTTTCTCTCCTCCCCAAGAGGTCAAAACTTATTTCATTAATACTTTAATACAGGGCATGTGTGTGTGTGTGTATGTGTAAATGGTTCGTAGCACAGTATTTGTTATAGCTACAACATTATCGATACTCGCGCCGTCTTGTAATTTCATTTCAGACAACTAATCTGTATTTTATGCGAACTTTTATCAAATATCTTTCATTGTATGTGGAAATTAAAACCTTGTGTGTGAAAATTAAAACTATAATGTTTTCTTGTTGCACTCTTTGTAGAAAATTATAATTATTCTCTTTTTTGAAAAAGATCATTTGTTTTCTTTTTAAATTAATAATATTTAACACGAAAGTTTTAATATCTTCTTGCTGGAAATTAAAAACGCATCATCTGTTTCTTAAATCAGGTATTTTTTTTGCAAACTTTTATTTCATTAAAATTGTTTTTTTTTTTTTATAGAAGATGAATATTACCCGAGTTTTTATCTTTCTGACTTTTTTTTTGTAACGCAGACTGAAACTTTGCAAGCTGCAGAACTTCCTACAATGAAGAGTAATAGTTTTACATTGAAGTCGTGAGTTTTCCGAGAAAAAAATTCCGTTTAGAAATGAGGTCCATTACTCGCGGCCATTATTTATAAGTTTCTCTTGTACGAAAGACCGCAACGATAAATGTTACAATAAAAATCAGCTATAATAAATCTCAGAGTCGTCTTTATGCGTGTGCGAAAAGAGGTTAATCAAGTTTTGCTTATATAAGTTTTAATGTATGCAAAATTTGCGGAAGTTATATGTGTCGAAGAAGTTTGAAATTCCGTTTGTCAGTTATTTTCGCAATCTTCGCTACAACGAAACTTATCAAAATGCGTGTAAAGAAAGTTTATTGACACGTGTAACACGAGTCAAAATGATTCATCGACATTTTTACGCTGACACATTGCTGTTAACGAAAAAGCGACTGGAAATGTTTCACAGTAGTTGTCGCCGATGTGATCTACAGTGAAGATCGCTTAAAGACAAGATAGTTTGCACTCACAAGTAAGTGATTTACAAGATATAAAGTTTCTACATATTACGTTTCAAGATTTAAAATGTCAAGAATAAATTGCGCACATTTCAATTAACTTTTTATTGTATTCTTTATTATTAGTGCGGCTCGTGGACAAATTGAATAAATCAACGCATGTCAACGAAAATGTATCCTCGCAGGTAGTTGATATCGACTCGCTATGTAGCGTTGAATTGACAGATTCGAGAAGTGAAGGTAAATTTTGTCTCTCACATAATTACAATAACAAAGTCGATTCGCAACAAAGTCCGATTGTTTTAACAGTAGCAATATTAAAAACTATACAGTTTTTTTACATATCTCTATAATATTCAAGGGAATTGTATGTAATAATAGGTAATAATTGTACGCGCAGTTTCAGAGAAAACGTTTGACAAAAGCAAGACGACCAAGTGCGGTCGTTCGATTTTTAGACGATATAAGTGTCTTCTTTTGGCAGCGACGGTTAGCATTTTGCTGATCGATATCCTGCTGAGGAGCGCGCTTGTCGTTTACAGCACCATTAAGTATCCAGGTTGGTAGACACGTGTGTTCCGCGCGAAAAAGTATCTCCAGAGAAATTCACGTTTCGACGGCTCTCGCAATCGGACGATTTTCAGTCGACGTCTCCTCAAAGACTCATCTCTTCCGCCATAACTCTTTCAGTTTGCATCCATCCGGAATCACGCTTGGAACGGATCGTGGATAGACAGATCTACCCACTTAGTGATCGAAGATCATTGTCGGAAGCACGAGTGATCGATCGGGACTCATCTCTCAACGATCAGAAGCTTACGGAGCAGATAACGGGAATCGTGGAGAACGATGCGTTTCCGACGTTAAATGGAAGGGACGCCGGAATGCGTTTCAAACGAGACACATCCCGCATGAAGAGAGATTGCGATTTGAACGCGAAACGTTGCAAGTTTCTGCTGAATATGATGGAAAACTATCTGCGCGCTCTCAACAAAAAGGTTACCAATACGGAATTCAAGTCGAATCTCGCCGATATTCTAAAGTGTCTGCATTGCAAACAACTCGAGCAATCGTCCGACGAATACAATTCCGACGAAACAAGCGACAACTTCGTGTCACTGGCGAAACAACGATACTTCCCGGAAGAATACGCCGATGAAGGTCATCGCTTGATCGATTCCGGCATCGATATCTTCAACCTGCCGGATGACAAACATAAAGCGACCGAAGACGATCCTAAGCAAGCGGAAGGTAATCGAGTAGGAGCGAAAAAAGACTCGAAGACCGCGATCTCGATTGTAAACACCGCGTCAGAAGTTACTGCAAATCAATCATTGAAAGATATAAATATTCTCAAACCAGACAATTATACAGGTTTGAACGGAGATCAAAAAGAACACGTAAACGTCGTTGATATCAACGTTAACGATTTGACAACGAGCGTTAATGACGATCAGCAAAACGATAATACGATTTCGAAAGATTTGCATGTGACAAAACTTCAAAATGACACAGGTGTTTCCGCTAAACCAGAGATTAACGAAGAAAATCGAAATCGCGTAACATCTGCGAGCAGCGGCGTTGCAAATGGCGCCGTAACACCGCGGTTTATTACAACTGAGTCAAGTAAATCAACGACAGAGTACACCGCCATTAGTGCGGGCGAGGCAATATCCAGGAAAACCACAATTGCAGCTGATTCGACGGGGTCAACCGAAACGAACACGCGGAAGCTTATTGATCTTACGAAGGAGATCGCGGTCAATGAAAACGTGACGAGTGTGCCGAAGAAATACGACGTGATCGGAATCAACAACACGGTGTATCCTTCGGTGCATCCTTCGTCCGAGGGATACTCGGAAAATCAGTCGACGACCGCAAACGGTACGTACGTGGTCGGAAAGAAATACAAAGAGCAATATAGTGGTAATGAAACAATTTTTTCGAATTAAAAAATTGCCTTTATATGCGTCTTGATTTTGTAAAAATTAGGAGCGACATTTTTACATAGCAGCGTAATTTATAAGTTAAAATTGAATGTCTCGGAGACTCACGTTTAGTAATAAAACAAGATGTTTGATCGGATTTTAAATGAGAAAACTAGTGAAAAGAAGTTTGTCTATTTATAATTCACAAACAAATAACGTATACCGTCGAGAAAGAGACTCAGAGTTTATTCAAACTTTATTCTTTTGTAAATTGACCAGTTAATTAATTATTTTTCTTAAAATAATAATAAAATGGATTCTTTTAATATATATAAAATATATTTTAATATATTACATATAACAATATATACATAATTGTTAAACACAGAATCGGGTTGGAAAGAAGGCGCTCATCCTGTTATCCCGTCGACCAATGGTTCGCAGGAGAACGACAAATCCATTCAGCCAATTGCAGAAAACACGAAACTCCAACGGCTAAACTCCTCAACGTGGACGGTGCATCCGGTCTGCTTCTTCGGATCCCCTAATCAACCTTCCGCTAAGCTAATGTCTCCGGGATCCTTTTACCCGAACTTATCCGGTTCTTTCTCCTCGCAAAGTCGTGCATTTCCGTTTCAGTATCCTTTACAGGATTCCTCAGCGCCGAGTATCACGCAGACAAACACCGCGCAGTCTATGCCAAAATTCGGCTACGCTGGCAACCTGACGCCGAGGACAGGACAAGGTTCCACTATTACGTCGAACGTACCGATTACCAAGCAGCCATCCGTGTCCCAGCCGATTGCAGGGAGCGAGCAGCCGACTGTAGACATGCCATACTTCTGCACTTACATGTCATTGCCGACATTTAGTTTTCCGCCAACGTTTGTCCCGTCACAATATCAGTTCCTCAATGACACAGAAAAGAAAGATTTGTCACAAGAATCGTTAAATTCGGCTACGACAAACACGATATGTAAGTCTAATTATTCCATACGTTTAAATTTAGCTTCTTAGATTTCTTCTTTCCAATTTCTTAAGTGTTTTTCTTTTTTGTTATTTTGTTTTGTTTTATTTTATTAAAAATTATAATGTGTTTTGTTCTAGACATTTGAAAAAAGTAAATTAGAATATATTATCATTTTGTAATTATGGTATGATGATAGCTATTACAGAATACTTGCCCAAACTGCCCTCCCAACAGTCCCAAGTGTGCACTGAAAATGATCGTCGTTGTAACGATGGAAACTGCATTCCGAAGAAGAAGTGGTGCGACAATATAATTGATTGTTGGGATTCTAGCGACGAAGTAGACTGCTCCTGTGTAAACCGTTTACCATTTAAATACAAGTGCGACAATTATATAGACTGTCCACATGCGGAGGATGAAAAAGATTGTTATGGTAAATTACAGATTAAGAAGGAACAAATTTAAAATAAGTATATATAAAATATATAAATACAAAACAAAAAGAGAGAAAACAAATATAACAACAAATAAAAACAAAAAATATGTTTGATAAAATAGGAATCTGAGTAACCAACCGATTATCATATTCTTTTGTTATTTTTTATCAGAATTAGATTACAAAAATTCCAATCACAATCAAAATCATGTATACGCTTTGTCATGAAAAATTTCTTAAATTATGAAGAACATAACAATTAATTTTTTAATAAAGTTTTATTCCCACCAGATGACGCTAAATACTGGTTGCAGTAAACACATATGTGTACGCTACTTTATCCATAAAACTTGCTTAAAAAATTTAAGCGTATTATACAAACTATACAATAATATTAACATGCAAAGATGTTTTTCGGGTTTGAACCGCATTAGTGTCATTCTTATACCGACGTTTCGTGAACATTTCAGCTCACTTCATCAGGGTTTATAATATGCATTTATACTTAAAAAACCTTTAAAACTGTTTTGAAATGTTATAGAATTAAAAATTGTTAGAGAGACAAAACTTCTTACGATATGTTAATACAATTTTATATTTAATTTGCAGGTTGTGGGGATGATAATTATAGTTGTAAATTAAGGGATGTAGACGATAATTCCATTTGTGTGCCTATGTCGCAACGTTGCGACGGCATTGAACAGTGTCCCAACAGGATAGATGAAGAAGACTGCTCTGTACTTTCGAAATCATACGTCATTCAAAATGAAGTACGCGCACAAAATATGTTTAAACTACTAGAGAATATATAAGGATTTTATAATTAAGCTTATATTTTTCGACTTATCTATTAATTATTTATTTTTGTTATTAGTCACATGCTAATTGTTACAATAATGTTATTAGACATTTGTAGTTGGTTATACCAGTGGATATCTGCATATGAACGTGCATGGAAAGTGGTATCCTGTTTGTACGAATTCAGATTTTTCATATGATCTAGCGCTAAGTGCTTGCACGGCGGAATTTTATCCTAATCCTCCGCCATCATTTGTAGAGTAAGTCTTTGGTTTGCATTCTCAATTTTTTATGTTTATATATATTTCATATATTTTTCATATATTTTTTAAAACAACTTGATGAACATCATGTCAAATTTTTAAGTTGACAAACACACATTTCATATTTTTGCTTGAAATTATTTTGACATAATTTTTCAGAATATATCCGGAATTGACGTACGTTAACGTGTCAAAAAGCATCTTCCGTGGTCCTTACGTGAAAGGATTCTTCGGAAAGCATACGTTTGAACACAGCGAATGTTCGGGAGCAGCGATATTCGTGATATGCCGACAGAGAACAAAACCTGAGGACAGTATTCTTCAAATTTCCAAGAACAGATTTGAGAAATTCAACGGTCACGCGGAACTTGTCACTTCGGAAAGTGAAAGAATTCATGAACTCTACTTGGAAACGTTGGGACTGTTAAATGCAAATGAAACAGACGATGAGCAAGATGATGACAATCTCGTTGGAATAGTCGGCGGTCACTCGAGTCTCGCACGGTGGCCTTTTATCGTCGCCATTTACAAAAATGGTTACAATATTTGCGGAGGTGTTATTGTTAGCGAAAGCAAGATACTCACCGCTGCTCACTGCGTGAACAAAAAGTGAGAAGTTGTTTTCAAAAATGATTCGATTTACAATTTTTTAGAAGTAGCATATGTTTATATATATATTATATATTATTTATAGCAATATATATATATATATATATGTTATAAGTATGGAAAGATATACATCAAACACAAATTTACATCTGGACAAAACATGTGTTTTTTCAGAGATTCCGTAAAATCGGGGACTGTGCGTTCATATTACGAAGTGCAAGCCGGCATGCACAGATTTTACTCATTTTCACCGTTTACTCAAATAAGAAAGGCGAAATATATACTTGTTCATCCTCAGTTCAAACGATTATTTGACGAGTTCGATGTAGCAGTAATATGGCTAGACAAACCGTTTGATTTGAACCGATACGTTAATCTAGCTTATTTGCCTAATAATATCACCATGGGCTCTGAGTGGGAGTTCGGTCCAACGCCGCGGTCCAAGTGCATTGTTATCGGTTATGGAGACACGAGAGAAAACGGGACAAGAAGTAAAATAACAAACTTTAATCTTTATTCAGCAATTTTTAATTCTCTGTTAACGTAAAATTGCAAACGGAGATCTTCACGTACAAAATTCACGGGAGTAAAATCTTGTACATTTTAGCGGATTCGTTGCAAGAGGTGGAATTAGAGATTTCCGAATCATGTCCGAATTTCGTCGATTGGGAACACAGAGATTCTGTGCTGTGCGCGGGATATGCCAAAGGTGGCCGCGATTCTTGCGATGGTGACAGCGGCGGTCCCTTAATATGCAGGTAAAACATATTACGTAGTTGAAGAAGAAATAAACGCAAAGCAAGTGTGTGCCAAGAGTATAATTGTCGTTATAAAATTTCCGTTTCTACAGAAACCCAAATATGACGTCGATATGGTACGTGGCGGGTACAGTCAGTTATGGAATTGGATGTGGGCGTAAAGAAACGCCTGCTGTTTATATGAGAGTGAAATATTTTATGAGTTGGATCGACGAAGCATTCACAGGTTCAAGTGAGTGCGCATTGTAAACAAGATATTTGTTTTTGACATATAAACAAGTCGTACTGTACTTTCGAAATAATAACAAGAAATGAAACATAAATCGCGCAAAAAATATTATCCTTTCTGATAATTATCAATATTTCCTTTTATACTAATCGAATTGTATGATTTTTGGCTTTTTTTTTTCTAGCAAGTGGCTCGCTGATTGAACCGTCAGATATGTGTCCAGGAACGACTTGTACTTCGGAACTAGATATATGTTTTCCTGCTATCTGTAGGTGCGATGGCAAGACAGAGTGTTTCAACGCAGAAGATGAAATGAATTGTCAAGAAGATTATGCCGCAAAGTGGCAGTCGGCAAATAATACCATAGTGTCAATGACGAATCCGACTCGCAATTCTATGAGAAACCGTTGGCTACGTGAGTTATCATTTTTTGTTGTTGCTCTGAAACAGGTTCTCACTTTTTTAAAATAAAATAATACAAAAATTTAATATTACAGAAAACACGGGAAGAACGCAGGATCCATTTCTTCGTTATTCCGTCTACAAAAGAGTAAACGATGAAGAAAATGGTGCGGAAAACAATACGTTTATACCAAGAAGATCGGTCGTGAGAACAACGTTCACATGTGAAAAGTGAGTTAGTGAAAATATTTAAATTTTCTGTGTTCGAACACACATAAAAATTATCAATCTGAATTCGAAGGACTCTCTTCAATGAGAGAACACATCCAAGATGATTAACGTATTTGTCCTCATATTTACAGAATACTTCAAACAATAAAGCTCAGCAAAAGATGCGACAGACGTTTGGATTGCGAAGACGGTACAGACGAAGAGAATTGCACGTGCAGAGACTATCTGTCGAACTTCCAACCGACAGCAATTTGCGACGGACATTTGGATTGCGTCGACAAAACGGACGAGAAGAATTGCGGTATTATTGCACACATCGATCACAATATTTGGCTGTGATTTTCACTCCTATAACGATTGATTAATCTTGTTTCATACGAAAAAAAAAAAAAAACAGATTTGCTAGAATAGCAAGAAATTGGTTATTAAATAGCCAAGAAAAACTTGATAAACTTCTAGAGAATTTTGTTGGTGAAACAAACAATTTAATAGATTCAACAATTTTAGCAAAACTTTTTTTCGTGCAGGTATATGCAGAGACGACGAGTTTTACTGCAGCAAAAGCGGAAGATGCGTTTCGATGAAAAAAAGATGCAACGAAATCAATGATTGCCCCTTCAAAGAAGACGAGATGGACTGCTGTAAGTCACACAAGATTCGTAATTTGTAGAATAGTATAAATATTGTGTCGTTTTTTTTCAGTCACCCTGACCGACGGCGAGTACGTAAATGTGGACGATGACAACTTGACAGTTTTAAACATGGATGGTCTGCTGAGTCAATATCACAGAGGAACATGGAGAACAATATGCGTTCCATCGCATGTTTCGAACAACAGCTCTCTAACTTTGTCAATTGGGCAAAACGTTTGCGAATATTTTGGATTCTTGTATGTAAATTTTGTAGTAACAGTAGTCTAATGTGTGTCAAACACTTAGCATGTATTTGATAAAAAATGTTTTTAAAAATAGAGTGAAACTCAAATAGTAAAATATTTTTTTTTGCATGCAGGAGTGTGCAGTCGGTGAATACGGTTCCCGTGAACAAGACAATGCTGAAAACGAGGTCGTGGAAAAAGGACAACGCAACGAGTCACGAACCAAGTAACGTTGCGGAGAACATCACGTGCACGGCGCTACGTGTTCGCTGCAGACCGGTTTTAAGCAGTAGCGTCGACACGCATCTGATCGTCGATCACAGAGCCAGAAATCATACCTACCTGTGGCCGTGGCTGGCCGCCATCTTCGTCGACGGCCATTACCGCTGCTCGGCATTGCTTCTCGAACCAGATTGGCTCCTGTCGAGCTCGAAATGCACCGAAGACATCAAGTAAGTGATTTTACGTTTCATTTCAAACCCTTTTTTTTTTTTAATAAAAATACGATTTGTCTCAATTGTCGGATCATATTGCTTCAGTTCATATATTTTTTCAACGAGATTGTTTTTCGCACTCTCGAGATTTAATCGTCAATATTGTCGAGATGAGAAAAAGATGCAACAAAGAGCAAATATATTACAGGTTGTCGGTGAATTATACGGCGGCTGTACTTGGCTACGGTCGAACGTATCTTTACGTGGACGGACCCTATCAACAAGTATCGGTAGTTGACGAAATCAGAAACGTGAGGACGTCGGACATCTCGTTGCTGCACTTGAAGACCGCAGTGAACTTCACCCGTTACGTTAAACCGTTGTTTTTAGAAAAGAAGTACGTAATTTATCATCCGTGTGTTTTTACATCTAACTAGTATATTTATAATCACACGTTTTTTAATTACACGTTATTTTGTCACTTTTACAGAATTTATCCGCCGGCGAAAGACGATTTATGCGTGGCTGTTGGCACAGACGACAAACACGTGACGCGATCGATTCTTCTGAAATCGATCCTGCAAAATTGCGACAAGTGTTACCGCTGTTTCACCGAAGGTTCAAATTCCAAATGTTCGGTGAGTTGTAATTAAATGTTGCGGCGAATTGTAATTATGTTGTCTTGTCACTTACACATTCGCAATGTAATAATTTTAATTCGAACTGCACGTTTAGACCAACGAAAGTTCATCAGCTTGGAGCGGAACGGTATTTTGTCGCGGCGACGCAGGATGGTACCCCGCAGCCGTGTTTCACGAGAACGAAGGCTCGTGCAGCTTCCGAAAAACGCGAAACTTGACAAGCATTGATTACATCCACGCTTATCTCACGCAAATCTTAGGTAAGTTTGTTACGCTGAGATTTTATAGTCTAAGTTCGCTGATTGTGTCCACATTCCAAGAACAACTTTCTGTTCTTCTTAAAATTTATTTATTTTTTTATTATTTTATATTGCAGAGGAAAAACTACATCCAACACATGAACCCAAATGCAACGGTGTTCGGTGTAATACGGGAAAATGCGTTTCCTGGTCTCAAGTGTGCGACGACGTAAAAGATTGCCGAGATGGAGCTGACGAGAACAGTGACATGTGCGCAAATAGCATCTCTATGACCGAAAGAAGTGTTGCGGTTAATCACGGTGAGTTAATTTTTGATAACTGAGAGACTTCAAGGTGCGATTATACCGATTCGATTTACCGATCAATTAATTTGTGATGTAGGGAATTACTGTGTTATAATTTTCTCACTTGTGTTCCAAGCCATCACCTTGTGTTTTTCTTCTATGTAGAATGTTCGAAATCGCAGTTGCGGTGCAAGAATGGCATGTGCGTTCCGAAGAGCGCATTTTGCGACAGTAAAGTGGATTGTTCGGACGGAACGGATGAGCCTATAATCTGCACATGTGCGCATTATCTGGAATTGACTTCGCCGGAACGATTGTGCGATGGTGTGCGACATTGTATCGATAAGAGCGATGAATCGCCAGAAAGGTGTAACTGCACGGAAACCAGCTTCAAATGCAACACGTAAGACGCAACAAACAATTCTAATACCTCGATACATGTTTTGATGCTGTGTGAATTTTGATGTACTCGAAAAATAGAAAGATTTTTCAAAGGTTTTGTACAATTATAATTGTTATATTTGTGTTTTACGTCTCTTATCTCTTGTGCAGAGAAAGTCCCACCTGCTTCCCGCGAGACTTCGTGTGCGACGACGAAAAGGACTGTCCGAATGGTGAAGACGAAGCTGAGTGTATAAAAGTAAATTCGACAGATAACAGGTAAGATTTGAGAACTGAAGCGATAAATTAAACAATTAAAGAATTGTTGTATAAATTAAAGTCCACAAAGAATTATAACTTTATCAAATTGATTTTTTAGTCCTGGTGCAGGAGAAGTGATACAACGATCTTATGGCGTATGGCACTCTCGGTGTTTCTCGGAATCGGAAAATTTGGAAACAGAAGCGAAAATTGCGTGCCAAAAAGTCGGATACTTAAACGGAACGATCGACTCCGAAAATAAAACAATTTCGAGCAATTCCGTTGTTCCGTATCTTGATGAGTTCTATCTGATACGATTAAACACGGAAACATGGATTGCTATGCATTACGATAAGCCGCTTGTAACTTTGGCTCCACCAAAAGAAACATGTCATCGTCTCTTTGTTAGATGCGACCGATAAATTATTGTCTTCCGCAATTGAATAAATTCAATCATTAGGTAACATAACATATTTACAATTTCATTTTTGCAATTTGTTCGCGCGTTTCTGTGCAGATCAAAATATATTAAGTTTTTACATTGATCATTAGTGATGTAAAAGAAGATAAAGTGTCATTAAAAGATCGGTCAAAGTGATTGTGATAATAAGAACACCAGCCAGAATACGTCAATCATTAAACAACTAGAAATAATCATTTTCTCTGAAACAAAGTGTTAGTGTACAATTATTTTGTTTTTGTTGTATATTTGTATAATCAAATAAATCTATGTGTATGTGTGATAATTTTTTGTATTCTATATCTTGACTGACAATTCTGAA